>PNEQ01046606.1:0-37057 GCA_003012365.1 Medauroidea extradentata | reverse complement strand
ACGGAATTTAGACCTGAGTGACAAACAACTGCGTCACGTAACGTCGAAATAATCCATGTAAATTAAATTTATTGAAAAAAAATATATATATATATCTGTGTCCTGGGCTCATAGAGATTGTACAACACTACGTCTCGATAGGTATAAGTTGTTTCTCGCTGCTCGTTCCTGCTTTTCGGATCGTCTGCCTTGATTATTGACCAACTAAGTTTTATTCTTAATAATTACGTTTCTTACAAATAAAAAAAATACATACATTTTTTTTTTTTTTTTTAATATTTACGTAAGCATCACTCTGACGCGTACACCACCTAAAAATCGCTATTGGTTAGATAGATATCGTGGGTTGATGGAAAACAAATTTTGTGTTTTTTCACCCTTTTGGGTGTCGAATTTCGAAAAATTTTAAATTTACATCTTAGACATTTGTATAAGTATCCAACTGAAGTGTAAATCACATCGCTAGCCCGTTCAGTTGAATTAATATCGATCATTCACTAAAAAAACACATATCACCCCTGCACAGTATTGAGAAATCGAATTTCGAAAAGTCTAAAAACTGTTTTGCGGTAATTTCTGTAATCATCATCCTGAAGCAAAAATTAATTGTATATCTCGACGGGTTCGATAGATATCGAGGATTTATCTAAAATACGTTCAAGGTCTTTTCACCACTTAAGAGAGTAAATTTCGAAAAACCCTTGAATCACGTTTTAGAATACTTTATTGGTATCTCGTGGACGTAAAAAACACAACAATAGCCCGCTGGGTTCAAGATATATAGACGATTAATTGAAAACGCTTTTCACCACTTTTTACCCCTTTTCACGTCCTTAGGTGGCGAATTTCGAAAATTCCTGAAATTTCTTTTTAGGTATTTGAGTAAGCTTCAATCCTAAACAAAAATCACGTCTCTATATAAAAAACTGGGATCGATATATATAGAATGTGAGTCGAAAACTCATATTACACCATTTTTAACCAGTTTAGGGCCGAATTCGGAAAATATATTTTAAATGGTACTTGGGATACTTACAAAAGCACCAATTTAAAGCAAAGAGTACTTCGATATCTTGATTGATTCGATAGATATGGAAGGATAATCGAAAACACATTTCACGTATTTTCACCCCTTTAAATAAAGAATTTCGAAACGATTTTATGTCCTGTCATAGACATTTGTAAAAGTAACCAATTAAAGTTAAAATCACGACGATAGCCAATTGTGTTTCAAATATAAAGACGATTCATTAAAAACACATTTTGCCCCTTTTTACTGCCTGGGGGTCGAATTTCAAAAAAACCTAAAACCACTTTTTGGGTATTTACGTAAGCAATATTTTGAAGTGAGTATCAACTCTCTATCCCGAAGGGTTCGATAGATATCGATAGTTGATTGGAAACACATTTAACGTCTTTTCAGCCCCTTAAAAGTTGAACTTCAAAAAATCTTTAAATTGGCTAATATGCATTTTTACAAGTGCCCTATTAAAGTAAAAATCACGATGATAGGCCGTCGGGTTCGAGCTCTATCGACGTTTCTTCGGAAACACATTTCACCCCTTTACACCCCCTTAGAGGTCGAATTTCGAAAAATCTCTTCTTAGTGCTCGCCTATGACCTGAAGGGAACCCCCACAAAAAATTTCACGATTCTAGGTCCAGTGGTTTGGGCTGCAGATTGATATGTCAGTCAGTCAGTCAGTCAGTCAATCAGTCACCTTTCATTTTTATATATATATAGATAATTTGTGCGACCCATTTTTTTATGAATAGTTGTTATTCCATGAGATATCACTGCATATACCACATTATATCTACGTAGACAAAAAAGTCTTGCTTTAATGTATTTATTTTTTTGTTTAAAAAAAATAATGGTTACACATTATCCTTAAATCAGATTGTCATCTTTACAACCACGATTTATGTACAAAATAAATCAGCTTATTTCCATTCTGGTTTAAAAGTATTGTTTCAGGTTTGGCAAAAACTTACTTGTGGGCAAGTTTCTGAGTTCTTTGGGGTAAAGGTCTTATAACTAGGATTAAAATAATTTAATTAAGTTATTGTTTTACTAGCTCACGGATCTGACAATAATACACTATACAGCAGACAACTTATAACTTTCACAACATCCTTCATTTTGCACACAGTTACTACTGTGCCACAGAAACGTTAATTAACTTTTACAATTAAAGCACAAAAATATTTACCATCAACCAAAGACTACAAATCACAATAAAAGTTCAGTCATATATCCAATAAACAATATTTCAGATAGTGACAATGTACAACCTTAACAGTCCGAAGGGGTGATGGCTCACCATGTGCTGCGCAGGCACCTTCTTCTAGCACGACCAATAGCGAACTCTCCTAAGTTGCCAGTGACTGCTCTCACCGATACGACACCTCCAGTGTTGTTCTCCACAGCTCACCACATTTCTGTAGCACGCCGACACCTTCTCCACTGCTGCCGGCAATACAACACCCCAAGTGTTATCTGTCCCTTCTGCAGGCCACTGATGTTGCTCAGCCTCGACACCGACCACCGCCGCCTGTTGCCATCCCCGAGACGCCACACCTTGTCATCTCCTCCGCGCCGCCGTCACAACACCCCAACTGTTGTCTTCTCCGTGGCCCGTCACTTCTCACGATGTCTGTCTATGCCACTGGGGCGCCGACACCAATGCCGACCCACACCACACTCTGATCTCACTTCACACTTCAGAAGACTTTTTCACACACCCTATTTTCGTTGGTGTTTTTATTATTTTTGTCCGTCTTTTTTTTTTTTTTTTTGTGTGTGTTCTCCTTCTCCATTCGACTACATTCCACTTATGAATTAAATTTTGTGTTGTTTATATCTGTTTTTGTCCTTGTGTCGTCTTCTGGGATATGACTAAATTCCTTTCAGGGATTATCTGTATGTTTTATGTCCGTTGACTACAGCTAACTGGATTTTCTTCCCTTTTTTATTGTGGTACTTCCTGCAATACCGCAACATTCGCCCGCAATGGAGTAGGCCTATGTCCAAGAAAACTTTTATATTCATACTACGAACGTATTGCAAGAATCGTTCAAAGATCACAGATTATGTTCAAGGCAACTCCATTCAGTTAACACCAGACGTTTTGTAAAATGGTAGTTGTTAGCTGTATATTTGTGATTTAAGTAGAAGTTTGAGAACTTGAATCATCATGGTCTCAAATATAACACTGACACAGGGAACCAGCTTATGAAACGATACGTTCTCAGGGTCTGGGCAGTTAAGCTCCTGCTATATTGAGACGTTGAGTTTATCGCTGTTGTGTTGTAGTCGGGTAGGAGTCGTTCGTCTCATTGATGTGTGCTACAATGAATGTTGTTGCCTTGCTGTTGGAGAGTAGTTCCTACAATACCTAACAGATGGCAGCTCGATCGACGTTCGTATTTTTCTTTTCCTAATTGCAAAATCTTGTTTCTATCTATGCTGTATATATTTTAAAATTAGTTCGAGCTGAATCGTAGTGCACGCTAATAGAATTTTTACATTTTAAAGTAAAGTTACTTATATTATCCTTGTTGCTATACAATTATCGGAATTATTAAATTGAAATGAATGTTTTTGTACCGCACTTATTAATTTTATTTCTTTACACAGCTAAATTAGTAATTTTTTTATGCTCATGCACCGTTAAAATATTTCTCCATAGACTTTCGGAATTTTCAGAAAACATTTCTACGGATACCTAAGTAAATTCACTGAAACTTACTTCCTAATCCAGCATAAGTTTCTGAAAACAGTTCCAGTACACGGAACTGAGCCATGCTACATGTCTGTAATGCTGCAATTGCATTTCTACAGATTTGCAGATCTACCGGTGATGTTAGTACAATATATCCGTAATATTTACAGCGCTCTACCCCGTAAATTTACGATTTTTCCGTGCAAGTGTCCGCAGACTTATGGACATATTACGTATGATTCCGTAGTATACTTTTACTATAGACATTTCCGTATTTTATTTTTACGGACACTATTTCCGTTTATTAACGGTACTCTTCAGTTAAAATTTATAACGATGTACATACATGAGAGTATTTCAAGTAGTTCCGAATACCAGTGGAATTTGTTAGTATCTAGGCCTATGTTATTAATGAGTACTAAACAACAGTTGCTAAAAAAAAAGTCTCACAAATATTAAGCGGCACTGTTAAAAATAATTTTCGTTGCTTTACGGAGAACCATTGGTAAAAAAAATTCTCCAAAAGTGTCCGTTAATTTACGGAAGGCAACTAACTTCACTTATGGAAACTCGCATATTTATGGGACTTCCCTAGGATGCAGGCACAATAATGCGTACGGTTATTCTTTTAGCTTCTTTTCGTAGTTTTACAGATGTTTAATTAATGAAATGAAATTATATGTAGCAAAATAATATTTCCATTAATTAAACAGACATTTCCGTAAAATTATCCGAAAATTCACTGACATTTGTAACAGTTTGTTGTTGTGCGTGATCACGCACCTCAATAGCTCGTAATTTTCGTCGGCGCGTATATGTGACCAACCAAAACACTTTAGCGGCCATCTGAAGTGGGTGGATTGTCGGGGAGTTTTCGGCGAAAGATGAAAGTTGGCCATCTTCACTGACACTCGCCGTCCCCGACAACGACACGACAACGACACAGAATTCATGGTCACATTCTCCAATCAGATGTCAGAATGACAACGACCGGGCGCCGACCGACAATTCACCGTCTCTATGTAGCAGGGCCTTTATATTTAAGCGAAGCGATTATGATTCTACCCCCGGTAGTTCTATGATGGATTTTCCGCGTGATGTAAAAACTTGTGGAAGTTATGGGTGTCATTCCCAGCCGACTCCCTTCCGCTTCTTTTTTTTTTTTTTTTTTTTTTTTTTTTCATTCACATTTCACCCCCTCACCGCTAACTTTTTATTCCAACTTGGTGCTTCACATTGTTGTCTGTGTGTCAGTGGATTACGCGAACCTCCTCGACCACTGTTGGTTGGTTTGGCTGTAAGTAATAATATTGTAACACGCACCATGAAGGATATAAACTGATAAAAAATGTATAGTAATTAAATTCCGAGTGAAATAACGAAACGAAATTTTCGTTAGTTAATTATTACTTGACCTATTTTGGAAAGGCGCCGAATACCTCAATTGCAGCGGTCCGACAGGATCTAACGCGTGTCTTCCCGAATATTAGTCAAGTGTTTACCGCTACAAAACCATTTTCGGTACCAAATGAGAACTGCATTTCTGTCCCATGTGTAAGGCAGTCAGCTCTATCGATCACTGCATTCCTCTCGCCTAATGCGAACGTAGAGGAGTAGCGGTTAAATAGTTTACTCACATTCGAAAGAACACGGATATTATTGCCGGCTCCGACCATCCTGTTTCTGTTTTCCTTTTTGTTCCCGAAATCGCTCCCCGCGAATGCTGAGGTATCTTCTAAACAAAGGTCATTGCTTATGCCTTCCATAGTTCTTGAAATTGTGTCACGGTCTTGTCATCGTCTCAAATGATTTGGTGGTCTACGAGACGTAAAGTCCATTCGTATTACTTTACCTTACCGAGTTGGCACGGGTATCTTCCAGGAACTTCAAGCAGAACATAATCGTGAACAAGAAAGTGAACACTGAAGTTCATACAAGCTAACATGCGAGAAATCGTATGATCCACGCACAACGTTGCCAGTTGCTGAAAAGAAAAGAAAATGTCTAAACGTTGGTTTTATAACGGTGGCCACTAAAATGCGACAGTTTTATTAGTACCTGTATTTTTATTTTGTATTAAATTGCATACATAAAATTGAACAGTACAAATTGTACAGTACGTTGTGAACAGTACAACAAAGGAGAAATCTTTAAAAATGTGTTAAAAAATGTGGTTCGTATAACAACATATATTGAAAAATTTTTGGAGTGTAGATTAAAGGTCAAACATCAATAATAGGCATTCGCTATGGTCTTTGTAAAATGAAATAAGGTGTTCGATTAGGAAAACTAACAGACTTGATATTCCTTTTAGATGGAAGATGTGTGCAGCTTTAACCATAATCTATGGAAGGGTGAAGGGTAAGTCTCCTTAAGCATTATTTTATCTTCTTTTTTCAAAGATATTTTGTGTTGTGTTTTTTTATTGGTGGTGAATGTTGTTATTTTAGAACTGAATTATTGAAAGCGTGTTTACAGCACAGTCAGAAACTGGTTGTACTTAGTAGAAAGTCTCAATAGTTAAACCTTATTAACAAATAAATTACGACCTAACTAACCAAAATGTAAGTTATACAATTCAGACAAAATATCATCTCATAATTAGCCACCATTTGTATGGTTAGTTTGCTTCCTTTTACAAAAATGCCCCGTATTAATTGATAGGGGACGTTGATTTAAAACCGAAAATTATCACCTACCTGTTCAAGAGTATTTTCTTTTTGCCTTCTGAATAAATTTGTCCTGCAAGTCATGCGTACAGAATTATAATTACTTCTGTTACTCTAGGAAATGGATCGATAAGGTGATTGAGCTTTTGTTTGCATGTTAGAAATAGAGGGATTCATTATTTAGGATATAGTCGATCTCGTGTTATTTCAGACGAAAATATAAGTGTATGTCTAGTCGCCTAACTTTATTTGTATTAATACTAATAAACTATAACACCACCTGCTATTTTATATTAATTGCTTTATGTATTTATCATATCCTTGTAGCAGACAAGTTGGGAGAAATATGATTAATACCTTAGCAAGCGGGTTATTAAGTGTTTACTTGTTTATTTTTGACGTCTAAGTAAGATACTAATTTAAGTAGAACCTTTATAAACGATTTATAATAACACGTTATACCATACAAGGTTGATTTGAACTGTAATGTAGGGAAATTCTTTAAGGTTCCATTGCGAGATTGATTGTAATTATTTAAATAGCCACTTGATTTCGTAGCGTTGACAGTCTCACCTTAATAGTTGCTGGTTGCCGAGGCTGATATTATGTAGCGGTTACAGTGAACGTAGCTGAACGTCCTTGGTGACGATTTCGAGCAGATAGACAGACCTCCTCGGTAGCGTAACACGCCCCTTTATTGTGTCGTGTGTGTCAGCTCCTTACATCTCCGGAGTGGGGTGATTTTACTGCCGCTAAAAGCCGTGTTTAATGTTATCTCTCCTTGGCCGTGTTTGCCGATTGGTAAGTTACTTCAGACGGTCTATTTTCCAAGGCCTAGCTGTCTTGTGTTTGAACCAGTGGTATACCACCTGGATCATAACACTGTACAAACACATTGTTTACGTCTAATCGCATATCCACGTTTACATTGTCACAGCTCAAAAAGTAAGATTATGAAATGATATTACATCTGAAATTTTAGTGAGAGTAAATTAGACCATAAACTTCATCACAATAAACAAATTATTACATTATTGTTATGATAAAATTAGATATATTACTTCATTTGCCAATAAAGTTATAATTGTTATAGTATCGTCAAAATACCAATAATAAAATACAGAAACAATTGTAAGGACTTACCTTACGTAGCTTTAGGAAATCAGGTATTTCTATTAGAATGAAAATTGAAAACTACGAAACAATAAAGACCGAACTCTTAATAGGAGGTTCCCGAGTTATGTCCCTTTTGATGTGGATGTGTGCGAATTGTCTTGGGAAAATGATTTTTAGATCTTGCGAGTTCACTGATTATTTTACATTATTTTCAAATGTAGCCTTATTCGCCATATATGTTTTGGTGTGTGCACGTCAAGGAAACATTACACTTCCATCTCTAAATTCTGATGTATGGTGGTTTCTTAAGGGCGCGGCTACCGCAATTTTCATCGCCATTTTTATATTTTTTACTTGTACCAGATATTTTTTTCTTATTTTAGAAACAAAATGTGACTAAATTTGGATCTTGTTAAATTTTTTTATCTCTCATAGTTTTCGCGTAATGGCTTGTTAAAGTCATATTTTTGCATGTTTCCGTTTTAACGACTGCACTAAATCCAACTGATATACCAAACTCAAAAAAAAATCACAGTGGATAAGGACATTGCAGGCTACAATGACATGCTCATGAAATTAAAGAATAAAAATTATTTGAATTTTTTAAAAATATCTGAAACTGAAAATAAAAATTTTAAAAGTTCAATATTTTTTTAAAAAATACAAATAATGTTTATTCTTTAATTTTATGAGCATGCCATTGTAGCCTGCAATGTCTTTAATCACTGTGATTTTTTTGAGTTTGGTATATCAGTTGGCTTTAGTGTAGTCGTTAAAACGGAAACATGCAAAATATGACTTTAACAAGCCATTACGCGAAAACTATGATAGATAAAAAAATTTCATAACAGCCAACTTTAGTCATATTTTGTGTCCAAAACAAGAAAAAAATATCTGGTACAAATACAAAATAAAATAATGATGATGAAAATTACGGTAGATCGCGCCCTTAAGTATACCGTTATTTACAGCACCGTCCAAGAAAACATTTCCGACATTTCCGCCCGCGAGCACAGGGTCCGTATTTATCAGAGCGAAAGACTGTTCGGACACAGCTTCACACGTAGAGCGCTCATCAAGGACTGGAGCACGTCGGTCGAAGTGCCTACGGGTTGAATGAGAGGAGGTCCAACTAATCATCTCCGTGCTGAATTGACTGGAAGAGGCTGGTGGGGGAGAGGAAGGGGTTGGTGAAGGGCAGGGGTCATAGGCGGCAAAACACTCTGCTGTGTGAACCAGGACATCGCGACTACGTCACGGCTGTGATTAGCGAGCCCCAGGGAGGACACTTGCGTCGGCGGTGCGTGCGGCAAAGGTCATCAGTCCAGAGGTCACGCCTTTGAGTTACTGCCGTTGAATACCTGCGACGTGAATGGGCCATCTGTACCTCTACCAACCCTGGTTTCCTCCTTCACTTACCAACGCTGCATAAAGCACCGCAATCTGTCCGTAGCCAAGTAACGTCGAGCAGATTGCACGTTCTGTCTTTCCACCTTCCTCCACCACGAATTTGGCGAAGATGGATTACGGCCCTATCAACCCTCGATCCTTTCAAACTTCTGTCTCTCAGGAAAAAGGTTATCTTGCTCAGAAATATCGCTCCCTCTGAAATACTCTCCTCTATCGCGGAGCGAAAGACGAACCTCTGGTATTCATGCCTACTTTCTCCAGCGCTTATTTCAGTGGCGGCATTGATGAGGCGCACAGAGCGTGAAGTCACTCCGGCATTACTTTATTTTTGTTTTACTGTAGGGTTTTACCTTTTCTCCGAGGAACTGTAATCTCTCGAAGCCTGGGACTTCATTCACCCAGTACAGCGGATGCTAAGTTGTGAGAACTTTGTTCGGCTAGGAGTGAACTTCAGAAAACTTAGACGGCTAAAATTACCTACTGGGAATAAATTGGAACCGTTTTACGACACCAAACATTCTAAAAAAAAGTTCTTAAACGCTACTTTTAATAATACGGAATTATGTAGCAGTTACTTGAATTCGTCTACCGAAACGTTAAAGATGCATTTATTATAGTTTGCAATAATCCATGATTTGGTTACACAGAGAATAGTTTGCAGTAAAATTGTTCTTTTTAGTTAAATAATACTTAAATGTTGTGTTGTGTTTGGCATGATTTAATGGTTGTTCTTACTTTTCAGATGTATCATGTCCACCCTATTATACAAAAGTCTCTCTCCTAACTGTCAGTGGTGTATCGAGGTCGTGTTCCAAGGCATGCAAATATAAGCTCCGACTATACACTTTAAGCACGTGGACTCAATGTGCCTACCTGTCATATCCAGTGAACATGTTGTTGCAATCTTTACCTGATGTCCTCTAGGATGAAGTGTTGCCAACTTTATAATAATAGCTCAGTGACGACTCAAACCCTTAATTACACAATTAGAGCGAATAATAGTGAGGGATAGTCTGTAGAAGAACTATTGAAGCCAATATTTATCTAATCCCATTTATTTACTTTACTCTACACCTTGGTATCTGTTTTGCCCTTATCGGCACAATCCACATTCTTAGCCCAAAGTCAACTTAACTGGGAACTCACGTCTCTCGCGGCTGGTTCGCACTTCGATCCCGGGGACGGACCGCTGCCCTGGCTGTGCCCTCCTGGACACCGGAGCTGGCTGCCCCTCGACGTGTTTGACGGCCCTCTGGCTCGATGTCGGCGACGCCCTGCGTCGACGTCCAGCACCTCGTGTCTCCTTGCGGCGGCTCTGCCTCGCGTAGCCTTTATAGTCGGGGCCCGAGATGTTATTAAAACAACCTCACTCAGCTTGCCCCGCCCTCGGCTGCGTTCATGGCTATGTTACTCTCGTAACAATGTGTTGTGCAGACTGAGGTGTACTACTGGACAATACGTTCCTCGCCTCTTTTATGTTACCCTTCTCGAAAAAGAACATACCTGCTCCTACAGGTCTAATGATCCCACAGACAACTCAGTGACATTGCTTAGCACCGAGTGCCTTGGAACACGACCACGATACGACACTGCTAACTGTATCCTTCATATTTTCTTCATGCGGTTGACCATTTGACTGTAGTGGTCAGACAACTCGCCTCCCACGAGCGCGATCCGGGTGGGGACGATACCGATTTTCGCACGTTTTACATGTTGTTATTGGCCGGCGAATATTCTTGGGGTGCTTCCGTTTCCCCGCCCTTTTATTCCTGCTATGCTCTGTGGTCACCCTTATACCACCAGCGATAGAGATTTCGACGTTAAATGAAGCGTTAACAAGATTCCTACACTCTACTCTTCTTCGAGTGGCTTACTTTCAAACTTCTCACGTAACGAATTCCTTAGTTTGGAATGAATATTATTAGGAATCTATTTCTCAGTTTTGTGCAAACGTTACTGCGTGCATTATTTTATTGGCGTTCCTCAATTAAAATTTTTAAAAATTAATTAAAATGTATGACTATTATC
This sequence comes from Medauroidea extradentata, assembly GCA_003012365.1. Lineage (NCBI taxonomy): Eukaryota > Metazoa > Arthropoda > Insecta > Phasmatodea > Phasmatidae > Medauroidea > Medauroidea extradentata. Next base: position 26,110 of record PNEQ01046606.1, on the reverse strand, counting down.
ATTCACGTAGTCGCAAAATATAATTCCTAATTAACATTTCTCTGCTTGCTCAGTTATTGTTCACTAGTATTTTAAGAATAATGTGTGATCCTATTTCATTTATGTATACTGATTTAATTATTTGTATCTGGACACCACAAATAACTAGATAGCTAGGCTACTCTGTCTTTCATATGTCCTTGTCACATTCTCTACTTCATGTAAAATGAAATGTTTTTCTATTGTTTATATATTTACAATGTTATATTATATCTGGCTGTTTAAATGGAAACAACAATACTACTACAGCTATGTCAGTATTACTAACAATAACTTTACCTCGCAAATTAAATTTTCTACTAAGAAGTCCTGCAAAATATTTCTTAGCCTATAAAGACTGTACCGAATTCTAAAATGCTATAGTATATACGTTTGCATTCAACAAGACGACCGTGAGAAAAGTCAGGGTCGTATCCAGAATGGAATTGAGGGAGGGGGGATATATTTTTTCTAGCACCGGTTGGCCGATTTAAAGCGGGGGTCGGATTTTAAGATGCAAAATGGTGCACTTTGAGAAGATTTTGAACGTTAATGTTTAACAGACAACAGACACAAATTGGAACATTTTCAAAGAGTTTACAGTCAGTTTCTTAGAATATATTGCAAAGTTCATAACACCTACTGCATTTTAATAGTTCGAATGAAAAGTATAACATTTCTAAAACAAGGTTGGGCTCTTTGGGGAGGGGGATTTCCCAAATCCCTCCCTTTTTTGTATCCGCCACTAAGAAAAGTATCATGTTGGGGACATTCCGTTAGAAAACAGTTTATAGTATATATTTTCTAGTGCCTCTTGGATTTGTAAATATATAAACACACACACATATATAGTTACGACAGCTAAAGGAGTTTTACCCCTTAGCGCAATAACACGGTAGCATAAAATGCGGCCGGAAAGAGGACAATGGAACATCTCGTCTAAGCATCTTCCGAAAATGATGCAAGACTTTATCCGCCGCCTCCACCAAATATTATATACTTCTCATTGTCAAAATTTGCACATTTTTACTTCATACAGAACTTATAAACCAATAAACATTAAGAAATGAACTAAATTGCATTATGACTACATGACCAGAGCTACTGCTTGAAGCATGTAAAAACCAATTACAAAAAAATATTTGTATTAAAAAAATTATTAAAAATTTGCAAATTTCTTGTTAAGTTTAGCAAATTTTTAAATGAAAAAAAAATGGTATAACGGGTTTTTGTATACTTCAAGCCGTAGATCATCACATGCAGTTTTGATGCGATTTTTTCCATTTGGTTATGAAACAAGTTTTCAAGTTTTGTATGAAGTATAAATATGCACATTGTGACTTCAAATACCGCTATGAGAAAACTGGTTGAACTAAATTTTATTTCTAAGAGAAAAATGTACTCGCAAGTAATGTTTACAAAACTGACCCTATTTTATACAAATATAATATTATGATTTTCTCCCACTTGAACGCCCTTAACATACGGTATACTTTTTAAAAATATAAAGGACGTAACTGTGGCTAATTTAAAATGAGAGAAAGGTAATGTTGCTAACTCCACTACTTTATTCAAAATCTCGTTCTGGTCAGGTATCTAACAACACACATATACTATATATATATATATATATATATATATATATATATATATATATATATGTGTGTGTGTGTGTGTGTGTGTGTGTGTGTGTGTGTGTGTGTTTGTATGCATGTATGTTTGTATGTATATTCGTACATACACAGGCTGATTCACGACTGCACACATGGGCGATATTCCTGACACCATTTGAAGGAAGGAAAGATATATGAAAGATGCATGTAGGTCCCAATTTCAGTATTTTCACATTAATTCGAAATATTTAAAACATGACGAATAAAATGTAACAGTGATTCTGCGACGTTTTATCCTACCCTAGTGTTTGTATTCGAGCATCAACACTCGCAGATAAACCACGCTAGTAAAGTTTCTCGGGGGATTGTGCAAAATTGTTTATGTAATCCCGTGCAGAATGCGCCGCCTCGGTCTACTAGACGTAATAGTGCAACTGTAAATTTTCATTGAACTAGGGATCCACGTGTGTATTATATTTGTTTTGTCCAAATGATGTAAAGAACAAGCTCTGTGTGTGTAGCGGTTAACTCCTAGTTAATCATCATGTACAGTACATAGGTTACCATATCCGTTGCTACGAAATTTAATGTAGGATGCAACAAGTTCCATTACTACAACGAATAAAATAGTGAAAAACTGAAAAATAAAATACTTAGTATCGAAACAGTCCCCGAAACACTCTAGCAGGTTGTGACATGCTTGATTGGGCGTCGTTCATTCGACACGTTTAAAGTGTTTGTCGACAAATGACAAGCGTTCAGCACTGGCGTATCACGCTTTCCATGGACCCAATGAAACGGGAACACGCAAAAAAAAAAATTGAACGCCAACACTGCTTTGGATTCAAGTACGATTTTAACCACGGTAAATCTTCCTCTTTTTTTCTTTTAATCTTTCTGGCCACGGTGCAATTCACACATGGTAGAATTTTTATTTTGTTTGGCGAACCGATTTTATGTCCAAGTGGTACGACCTACATTCAAAGTGCTTTGTCGTGAAAAACTAAATCTCCCACAATGCTCTCTCTCTCCCTCTCTGTAGCACGAATGGCTATGACGCCACGAGTACCGCGCCACCTGCACGGATAACTCCCCGTGTCACGCCATTCTTGATTGATCAAACAACAAAGTGAATTACGAGCTAGTGGTCTGGGCTGCTTCGTCCACGTGTCGATCCTGGGGTTCGATACTAGAGTTCGCCAGCAAACCAAATAGTTCGGTAACAACTCTGTGCCCAATAACAGAGGGCGGAAGTCATTTCGTAAAATAAACCACATCGATATATTCTGTCTTAACTATGTATTTATAGGTAGGGTCACGATTTTGTCGCGAAAAGATTTTTGCCCCTCTTTCTTTCAGTGTCTCTCGTGCACATCGGCAGCTCTGCTTCATGATTACTGGCAGCGTGTCTTTGTTCATACACGTTGCGCATTTGACTGCACCAATCAGAATAAGATTATTGTGACTCCGTACGTCTGTAATTTGCCAAGGCAAATGTGAGTAAAATCATCCAGTCACAGACGATGTAGCGGAGCTGCAGATGTGCACAAGAAGCATTGAAGCCAAATGTTGCAAAAATCTTTTCGCCATAAAATCGTGGCTCTATTTAAAGGTAGGTACCCTGAATTTCCGCGGAAATGATTTTTTTGCAACATTGTGTTTGAATACCTCACGTGCACATCTGCAGTTTTGCTTGGTTGTCAATGATTGGTCGTGTTTAACTCTCTGTGTCTTGTGGTTCTACCGTCTAATCACAAATGTTTTGGTATCGTAGTAACCTTATTATGATTGGCACAGTCAAATTATATACAACTTTTCAGAAGGATACACTACCAATAACTATACAGCAAATCTGTAGACGTGTACGTAAAGCATTGGAACAAATTGGTGCTTAACTTTTTTGACACAATCCAGGGTCCATATCTATAGAAAGTTCACCATAAAATGAACACTTTTGAACACTCTTGGAAAGAGTGTTTGTTAATAAACATGTATTTAAATGTCACTTTTAGATGTTTTTTTTTGTAATGTACAACCAGTAAACTGCGTTCCATTACCAGTGGCGGCTCGTGGGTTGTTGCCTGGTGGGGCTGCAGATAGTCGGTACTGTACACTATTGATGAACGCGGCGTAGACCAACGACCACGAAATATTTGCCGGCTACTAGATCTTTTGTGACCACTCAGTAGTAAGGAGCACCTGCACATCAGCGTGCCAGTGGCTGTAGAGTCAACCAGCGCACAACTCTGTACGACTCTTGCTAATTGCAGCTCTACCTGGCAACAACCCACGAGCCGCCACTGTTCGTTACAAACGCACAAATTTTTTTATGTTATTAAACGACGGGAGGATTCAGATTTTCCAACAAAAAAAAATTACTAGGCTTTCAAAAGTGCTCCGTTTATCATGAACGGCATGTATATTGTTTATTATCATCACTTAAGACTGTTCTTTTCGGTAAAGTACAACCAATTAACTTTTTTTTATTACTGACAAGCTTATTTCTTTTATTTTACTAAACGACGGAAGGATTCAGATTTTCTAACAAAAAAATTAACTAGGCTTTCAAAAGTGCTCAATTTATCGTGAACTGCGTATATATTGTTTATCATCATGTTAAGAGAAACATGACAGTATAGTACAAACAAGTTTGTGGGCAAATTTTAAGATATATTGGTCAGCACTAAAGAGAGCGATAATTTGAGTGCGTAACAGGGACGATATGCGATGAGTATGGATCAGCGCCGGAATAAAGAGGTAGATCCTCGACAAAACCTGCGAACCAAATGCGCTGATCCGCACGATTCCGCTCGCAAAAATTCGCGTCGATCCCACAATGAATAGTATCACCTTGGTGAGCGGTGAGCGACCTAGCAGCGGCCCATATCACAACTGTAACTAAAAGATATGTCCAAAAATTAATTCTTAAGTGATAATATCAGATTGATTTTGTTAACAGCATATATATATATATATATATATATATATATATATATATATATATATAAGTATTTATTTATTTGTATATTTATCAGTGTCCCAAGGTGTGCGATGCTAAGCAACATCTATATAAAACACTAAGTTGTTTGTGGAAATATCAGTGAAGTAAAGGCAGGTACATACTTGACATTCGAGCCAGTAGCGGGCAAGATGAATGGTAAGAATTCTCAAGTAAGACACCTCGGTCTCTGCAACATAACTACCACGAGCTCTAGTGTATAGTCAGTGCTATATGTATACATGCGCATTCGTGTGTATAATTTAACTGTTCAGTAAATTTAATAGTTTTACGAACACCAGATACTACGAAAATTAGTACTATTTCACATTTTTGCGTGTAGCAAAATTAAGTCGAATTTATTGATTTGTGGACATACGCCATTACTAATGTTTTGTTGGCCGAACTTGTATTGAAAGACGAAGTGACAAAATACAAAACACACACAAGAAAAAGCACAGAAAACGTAAGAAAAAACAGTCCCAGAGGAATTCTGTAATTTTTTTTATGTATATTTCTTAGCAAGAATTCTAAAGGTAGAATTCAGTCAAGAATTTGACAACACCCAAACACAAAAGATAGACACAAAAAAAAAAAACAGATTCCCAATATGAGAAAAGATGGAAATATACATAAATACTGGACAGTGTACAACGAATAAAAAACAAGAGACAACACAACACAAGTTAAAATCAACGAAAAAAAAAATTCAAAGTTTCAGGGTTTGCGATCTATCCCCGTCTTCAGGCTGAGTATCCAGCTGGTCGGAACACTAGGATGCGAATGAAGTTCGCTAGAAAATTGGGGCTTATATAGCCTGCATAGTCTCTAAGCTGCTCAGCCAATAGTGGCAAAGCATGTGTGATTAGCTGAGCTCTCGGCCAATGAGAGGCAAGTACTCTCCAGATCGGCTGAGCACCTTCATTCATATCTTGTGTCTTATTTTCTACTTTTTTAACTATTGTAATTTTTTTGCACCTAAACGAGAACAGATATCAAAAATATGTCGGGCGGTTTTGTTTACAATCGTCTTCTTCATACTGGTTGGTTTTTTGAAGACAGTAAATGTTGTGATTTAAGCTAATAACGTAATTAACGAAATTTTGATAAACTGACTTTTATTTGGAACCGTATAACTTCTTGCTCTGAAAAAACTTATCCACGTCGTTCTGGTATCTCGTATCTTGGTACAGTGAACTAACAAGACACGTATCCATCCCGGAAGCCAAGACAACAAGCCTGACAATGATCGCGAAAGTATGGACTCTTCTAACTGTATTTATAGAATTATAAAATTGTGACGTTCTCCCACTTTAATGCGCTTTAAGTTAAAGAGAAAACATTTACAAGAATAAATATAATTGTAAATTCCTGTACTTATTAAGGTGTTACGAGAGTAATAGCATTTTACAAGTTATTTTTTATGTTTTTCACTTTAAAATATTACAAATATTAGTTTGAACAGGGAGAAAGGAATATTTACAGAGGCAGAATTTTTTTTGTTGCCAGATGAAAATACTAAACGCAACACACGAATTTATTGGCCCAATTAGACAAAGTACTTACGCCTAATGATAAAATATGCGATTGATGCAAATATAATCATTTGTTCAGAAAAATAGAAATGTACAATTTGTTGCTCAACCGAAACTTAAGTATTTGTGTACTTCAAAGTCTGCAAACATCCCCATCCTTCCCCCAGAATTTATTTGAAAATGTTTGTGACAATTTTCATATTAGCAATATCTGTTCCTGTAGTATTTAATAATAATTTGTTCAGTTTGATACAGCCCTGATGTTAGAATTTATACAGAAAACTTTAAAGAAAAAACTAAAATTTATCACATATGTCCGTGCAAATGGTATGATGCATTTTACAAGTTTTGTATCTGTTAATATGTGACAATACTAGTCACCCAGTCTAGTCAAGATGGTAGTGTGTGTTCGAGAGGTTCCAGGTTCAATTATCGTTATTACTACGCATTTTTCAATAGTTCTGCTTAAATATCTGTGCACAGGCGAACAGACATTTTGTTGTATTGACCAAATATTGCACTGTCGGGCAATAAAACTAGAGCAAAAATAGGAAGTTGTGTTCCAACAACCTGAATATTTATTTCGCTACACAAAATTCTATTTATTTTATTGCTTCAAGCAGATTTCGATCAAGTAAACATTTTACTCAGTGAGGAAACATTTCAAAATTATACATAGTAGTTTTAATATAAAACTATGTAGGATGTAGATTTCAACAAATTAAATCTTTAAATACTACTGTGGTTTAGTAAACTTTTTGTAATGTTGGCAATTTGTACAGGAATCAATAAATTTTTCACTAATTTCTAGTGGTTGCTTTTCATTGATATAATTTGTCAAAGATTCTCCGTCCAGACGCAGTGACAAGTAGCTGGTAAAAAGTAATTATGCTCAATTTAATGATTCCTGTTGAGAGTACAACAGACGAAATGATAGTTTCCAAACTGAAACTATCAAATAAGAAATAATGAGGTCAGTATTACACTGAACGCTGAATTTATTTTAAGTGTTTTGACAAACTGCTATTGAGATAATAAATTATGTTACATTATACAAACTTTATAAGTGCAATTTATTCAATCCAGCATCTTGCACTGCCGTCGAGATTAAGTGTTCATTAAATCAACGTAATAATTGCGTGCATAAAACTTTATTAACTAACCCATGATGAACGCGCACACACGCGCATAGAAGATGTACAAATCATGTTTTGGAAACGTTTAGTTTTTTTATTCAAAACAAAACTATATACGTCTTTCGCTTTGTATGAACACAAATACAACTACTTAGCCTATTCCCAGTTGTTACAGTACTCTGACAATCTAAATGGGCGATAGCATGTTAAAATAAGATAGGAAGGCTTGAATTGCCATGGCTCTAACTGCATCCGTTACCAAAGTAGTACATGTGCATTATACCATTCAATGATGTCAGAACTGGGAATTGGCACAGTGATAAATGCCCTGCTTCACGATAATTTATTTTAAAGATGCTATGTTAGAATCTAAAATCCATTCCTTATTTTGCTTCGATTAAATGGTTTGTTAGTAATCACGTAGATAAAGAACTGTGTCCATTAGATCATTTTACTGAGTCTTGCTGTTTTGTACGTATTTTTTTTATAAAAACTAAATGACTAATTGTATTTCTCATAAATCAAAGAAAGTTTGGTGCAACCTTTAAATTTATTTCAAACAGTAGAAATGTGTTTACCTTATTTATTTCTTAATTAGTACGCCTACGAAGTTTGTCCATTTATGTAAGTAGCGTCCTGTATGACGGCCTGGTACGCTTTTAACTAGAGACAAACTGTCTCGTCATTAGCACTTCTGTAAACAAATCTATTCTGTACCCCACGCCGTGGCTAGCTGACGGTAACAGCTCCGCACTTCGGCAATTTCCGGCCGTCGTCGGCTCGCGTCGCCGCTGATGAACTGCAGGGTGGAAAAGGCAGCCAAGTGGCCCCGAACTGCGCATAATGAGGAGGCATGGTAATTGCGGCCAAAGAGGGTGTACTTCCGGCAACATCCATCACCCGCACCCTCGTCGTATATGGGCGTGGCCGGGCGTCGATCTTAAAATTTCCCTTCTGCTTCGAGCGGAAGTGCGATAAGGGCGCTCTTCCCCTACCGGACAAGGGTAGTTCGACCCAGTGACCCACGTATCACACGACTCTTCCGACATTAAGAGTGCGTGGTAGATAAATAAACGCTGAAAACATCAATTAATTTCTACGCTTTTTCCGAAGCCAATGTGGATAAAATACTCAATGACAATCCTATATAATGGTATTCGCCAACTTTTTCATAAAATATTTATCCAAAATTACTACCTCGTTACGCGTGATCTCTTGCACCTCAGTTAAATGCACGAGGTTCCGGCGTCAGAGATTGTGGCTCAGAAGCTCGTAACACTGGAAACAATTTGGTTTAAAACGTTGGCTAAAAATGTTATCCGGGATTGCTATTGTTTAATTTTCGCATATTGGCTTCAAGAAATCTACAGTTATTGATATTAACACTTTTATCGTCGAATTATGCACCACGCCCTCTTAAGGTCATAGCCGGAGTATCGACAACTCTCTATTGATTTAGCATCACTTTTATTACTGGAGAATTCAGATATCAGTTTATTCCTCTAAAAGCTGTTCACGATAATGAATGTAATTTAAATTACCAACTAAGTTAGTTTGTTTTCTAATTTTTTACAACTATTTTTGTCCACTGTTAAGAGTCCTATACACCAGATGCTATATGTCGCGTCTCAAGCACGAAAACAGCGGAACAATAAGAGCTATACTGGCTTGTACGTCAATAACCGTATCGCCTTTATTCGCGGGGCACGAAAACGGCGTGCAGTATTTTGACCGTTAGCTTTTTCCTCTGCGATTTTAAGCGGTGTCCCTATAATTTGAGACACTGGAAAATCGCGGGAATATTTGACTGTTGGCTAGGCTCCAATGTGATGTATATAACACCTAATGTTTCGTATCAACATTGGCTATCGTATGTTTGCAGCATTTTTTTCTCTCTACTACAGGCCCAGTTAGAACTGCACAGCTTGGACACACAGCGTGTGTGATTTGTCCCAAAACTGTTCACACGAGTCATGGTTTATTGGAGACTATTTTAAACATTTTCGCGATTTTCTAGTGTCTCTACCTATAATAATAGAGTTCCGGAAATTTCGCGGCTTCAACTAAGGAGAGGTTGGATTTCTAAGTCATGTATATGTTGGAAACTTTTTCTATAGGGTCATTGTTTATTAAACGTGACCTTGAGGACTCTGAACCAATAGCGGCCATGCATAAAAGCACTCATGGACTCCCGCGCTATACGTCGTCAAATGTTCAAATGCTCACTCACTAGAACAGAGCCAATGTACAAGTATCTGAGGACACAGTGTATACAGGACTGTGCTGTCTAGCCTTCTGGTCGTTGAACCCGCGAAATATCCGGGAATCTAAATTATATTTGCGTAAAGTATGAAGTAAAGTCCAGCACGTGCTTCTCTAATTTTGTTTTACAATTCCTGTTGGCACTTTTTTTTTTTACGGGACAGCAGTCTGAAAAAGCCATTTTTAGCCATTCTGAGATGACCCGAAACCATGTTTCTAAACATGATATCTAGAAAACAAAAATAGAGAAACCCAGTTATAAATGTGTTTTTTTTTTTGGTAGAGAATTATATCTGACACACGTTTATAAGTATTTCTTTTAAGTAAATAACATATTCTGCTAACACGCTGCAACTGTATCCATGCGTTAGCTGTATAGGGCTCTTAACATACAATAAGCGGGGTAACTTCCGATACGTGGAGTGACTTTGTGACCCATTCACACAACATTTATTTTGTACGTATTTTCACTGCGGGTAAACACCAATGTAATTTCATGTGGACTTTGATGATTTGGAATTTATCGCGAGTAAATGTATTTACTCAGGACTGCAAACATTTTAGAAATATCCCTACATAGCCCACGTTCCCAAAATCACACTCCGCTTACAGACTGTTGTAATACTATTATTTTAGTAGGTTTTACATATTATTTTATTGTGTTGGGTGAATGTAGCCAGAGGTGGGCACTCTGTACTGAAACTAGTAATGTGGTTATGATAAGGGTGAGGGTTACGGTTAAACGATACATATTAATATATTTAAGTGGCTGTACTCTACACAAGTTAGTTACAAAATGCTACACGGTTGTACTACATAATTTAGGTTGGAGGGGAGCGACAGTTTAAATAATTATTTGTTCTACTCTATGATGGGTGACCCTTTGGACACCTTAGCATGATGCCGGAGGCTGATGATGATTGTGTCGGCTATCGACGGACGGCGGCATGTCGTGGATCTCGACCCAGGACCATCCCGGCAAGGTGGTGACGGCTGGGAGGCTTGAAGGAGACAGACCCCGATTCCCCCCGATACATTACATTATATTGACACACTTCAGTGCAGGTGGGGAGAATCGCTGGGGCACTTGTCTTGTGCAACCCCTGACCTGATTGCGCTGCCGTCGTTGTTAGCCCGTCCTCCAGGCGAGGCTATTGCTAATCATAACAAGACACACTGTAATGTGAATAAAAATAATAAACAATGTACGTTCTGAAACAGTGAACTCAGCTGTAATGAAATGTATTTTTTATTGGTAAGGTAATGTAAGTGGGTTTTACGTCTCGTCGACAGCGAGGCCAGTAGACGCGGCAACATACAACTTGGTACAATGACAGGAACTGGGAGAGGAGTCGACCTTGGCCTTGGTTAAGAAACCATACCAGAATTCACCTGGAGCGATTTCAGGAAACCATGGAAAGCCAATCAGGGTAGCTGGAACCGGGATCGAACCCGGGTCTTCACGAAAGCGAATCCAACGTGTTGCCGCTGCGCCGTCTTGGTTATTGGTAATGCCTGTTTGGGGATGAAGTATTTTTAATTGTCGTTTTAATGTGAATGACGGCGCTGCCTACCTCGGAGCCCTGGCGGAGAAAGAATAGTGTTTTACGTGTTAAATTATTTTCAATGGCATTCGGTCGACTTTTGTGATATTGCTTCCGGACGAAAACCATTTTAGCGCAGAGAAAAGGAAAATATCGCTACGTAAATCAAATTGCAGAAATGAAATTATGAATAGCCATTTTCGCGTGTTTTTTTTGTATGTAAAAATGCTTTTTTGTACACTATGTTCACGGTATTGAAAAAAAAACTGCATACATGATCCGTAGCAATGTACGCGGCATCAAGACGAACAAAAAAGTCAGTGGTGGCATATATGTAACTTCAACCGTTACTGAGCCAGGTGGAAAACCATTTAACCTGTAAAACCCTATGTTTGCTCCCACCGCGGCTTCAAAGTAGGCAGCACCCTTAAGCTACAAACCGTGAAAAATTATACTTTACATTAATTTCTACAGTGTGCTTCCACTGAAGCTCAAAAACTTGTGTAGCGATGGAATATTCTTATTCACGGCGCAACAATACCTCGACAGAATACACAACTCTTACAAGACACGATGCTTAAAAAAAGAGCTAGTCAAACGGAGGACAACGTGTTTGCGATGGTGTAATCAACTGAAACACGATTCTATTTTACTTCTTAGACATTGCTTGGGTCATATTTACCCTAAGCACGGCGACAAACTAATTTGCATTATAGAGGCACGATTATTTCGCGTATTGATTCTAGGTCGGGTTGAATGCTAATAATTATAGATGATGGTTTATCGCGGGAAAATTTGACTGTTCGTTGCGGTTCAACGCACGTTCAACTTACAAGAAGATTAGGGTGTACTGGCTTTAGCTTGTACGTGGAGCTGTTGCCCTATTTGACTGAGCCAATAAGAATCCCGCTGTTGTAATATTTGATGCCTGCTATTGGTCTGCAGACAGCTACGTTGTGTCAGACGTACATCTGCCAATTATATTATGTTGCAAGAAACTATAGTGTTTTCAAGCGTATGTTGGCACGAAACATTCGCGCGATATACCACCATTAGGGCCCGGTAGTTTTTGCGAAAAGATTTTTGCAGCACTTTGTTTCAGTGCCTTACGTGCACACCCTGCATCTCTGCTTTGTGGTCTGTGATTTGATGCCTTAACATACAACGTCTGGAGGTTAAACCCGCAAATCACAGACGTGTTGTGTCACAGCTATCCGTGCATTGATTGGCACAGTCAAATGAATAATAACTCTGCACGAAAACACTCTGCCAATAATCATGAAGTTGAACTGCAGGTGTGCACGTAAGTCACTGAAACAAAGTGGGGCAAAAATCTTTTCGCGAAAACTACTGGGCCCTAACCATCATCTCTATCAGTATTGTATACTTCACTACTTCTTCTGTGATTAGACGACTCCTGTTTTAGCACATCTTTGACGACTGCAAGCCAGTGATAAATAAGAAATCATGTCGTGGTGGTAACACTTGTTCCGGTTATAAGCCAGCATATATTTGACTTTGGCCAGTGGGTGTACAGGTCTGAGAAGTCTACGCTGTTGTCAGATTAATACGCGAAATAATTGTGCTTCTATTTGTTACTAATAATTAGCAACAGCACATGCACTTAAAGATGGCACATAATTTTTTACACGAAGTGATCCAAACAATGTATATTTAACTCACGCTCGCGCGCAACTATTAAAGAATGGTGCACCAGAGCGCTCGCCTCTCACAAGGACGATGTTGGTTCCAATGTTGGTGGTGTTGCTCCCGATTTTTGCATTAAGAAACGTGGCGGATATTGCTTTTTTTGGTCCGGCGGGTTTTCTCGGAACACTTCCGCTTCTACGTCCTTCGAAAATCGCTTCTCCTCAAATCCCGTTGCATAGCCTTCTTACAAGAGATGCAACCCTCACTAATTAGCACTCACCAAAACTTCTCTTAAATACGCTATGTAGGAATTGTCCAAATATCACTTAAATGTGTGAGATGGCGTAGCAGAACAGACCGCGCCATCTAAGTTAGCGACTGGCTAGTGGGGAATATCGAAGAGAGGATAGGTATTCATTACTACTACCGGTTTTTATTTGAACGTCTTATGTACTTGGGGTCAATGTTTTCATTCCGAAGTATGCTGTGCCTTGACTTAGTGCTCGGAGACATGGAATGCTCTCCACCTTTTCTAAAGCTGCCAACCGTCAAATAAAGTGGCGCGCACTGTACACTCTAAAAATAGTATATAAATTTACCAGACGTGCGTACAGGAGCGCTAAGAAACTATGTATGGTAGAATAGTTCCCCAGACATCCATGGTAGAGCTCCTAAACATTTTTATTATACACTCAAATGAATACTGAAGTTACCAGACTTGTAACAATTGTAAAAGTTTGCATATTTACAAGGCGGAAGTATGGTAACTGTCGCATACTGCGTCTGGGATAACTTCCTCTACATTTCAGGAAGTTTCTTTTCAGTGTAGGTAGGTGAGTGGGCTTTACGTCTCGTCGAACGAGGGCTTTATAGACCGTGACACACAACGTCAAACGGTGACAGAAATTAGAAGTGAGATCTGCCATGGCATATTATATATATATATATATATATATATATATATATATATATATATATATATATAAAGTCATCCCAGCTTTAGTCTAAAGCAACTTAGACAAATCGTGGAAAGTAAAAACCAGGATGGCTGGTAAAACAACCCGGGTTTTAACAAGTGCGGGCCCAACGTATAATCGATACGCTACCACGTTTGGCTGTGACTTTAGAAACCACGTTATTAACCGACGTTACGTACTCCCTTCTAAGGTTTATAGCCACAGAGTTTTATAATTACAGGAACAGAGCCGAAGCAATGTGAATTGGCTCCCGTCGTTGCCACGATGCAGTAATCAAACATCTTATCGATAGGGACCTGAAAAATTCGTGTTTTCTTTTACACACACGCTAGAATTCCAGCAACTGTTAGTTTGTGTCACTTTCGCAATTGTCCTTGAGTTATTTGACATCTCCTGGAAGTCTCTGAGCCAATAATACAAATATGCCTTCTTATACTCTGTACCACTGTATCAGCCAACAGCTAATGAAAACCTGTTGTCTGATTGAATGAACATAATATTCTTGGTGGCTAGTGAGTGAGAGATTTGGTCAGCGCTTAACATCGAGGTCTTCAGCGCTGGTGAGGGGTGACATGAGGTGAGTATGGAGCAGTACCGGAATGAAGGGGCGGGGGAAACTGATGATCCCCGAGAAACCCCGCCGACCAGCGGCATCGTTTGGAAGGATTCCCTCATGCGAAAATCCAGGGACCGACCCCGCCGGGAATCGAACCCGGATCGCCTTGGTGGGAGGCGGATGGTCTGACCATTCGGCCACCGCGGCCCCTCTTGGAGGCTAGCCTAAAAGTCAGTGAACCCGAGAATTTTTCCCGTCTCTAGTTATTAAAGATGACCGCATTGTAGTCGAGAGGACCTTCGAAAATATAACATAGACAAACATCTTTGTTTAACTAGAATGATGATATATGCTTAAATTTTTCTAATTGTGTTTAAAATTATCTTTACTACTTTACTTTAACTATATAACTACAGTTCGCACATCTATAAGAAAAGCAATAACGAATCACTTTTTTTGTAAGGGTTTTAAACCGGTAGTTGAAAATTTTACCTTGTTCTTAAAGTCTATATAATTTATTTTGCAAAGCGGCTGCTGTTAGCAATATGTACCGTCCTGTTCGAATGCATTGTGTATCAGAAATATTTGATGGTGTGTGAATATTTTTCTTAGAAGTGCCTTTTAATGTTGCAACTATAGAAAAATATATTACAGTGTTTAGGAATGTTTGTGTATTTTGGCACTTGCAACAAAAATGTTCCCAACACATTTTAATTTGTCTCATCCGTGACTGGATGGTTTTATGTAACTAAAATATCTAGTATATCCATGTTTCCAGAACAATGACATTCCAAATACCAACAAATTTATAAACTGTATTTATGTTTATATGTGTGCATACATTGAAGGTCAATCATTTTGTTCACTTGAGGCACCTAATTGGCTGTTAGGTATAAATATCATGGCGACAATACCTCATGGGTCAGAAAATTTGTGAAATTATGAATTGGAAAGTCAGTTACCTAAATGTAACGTTCGTTGCCTGCGAGTTGATTTGGGTGTCGTAAAAATAAAATGTGAATATTTTCGCTTCCAAGTACACTACTAATTAACGTTGGTATCTATATCCCTTTTATTCAACCGTAACGCCTCTTTTCTACAAGGGCTAGTCTAAAATTTCAAGTCGTGTTTTTTGTTCCAGTGCAGATTATCAAATTACCCCAAATAATTTAATTGGTAACACGATACTATTATACAAACTGTTTATAATTATCTTCCACCGCCATTTTCACAGCGACTTTCTTAAACGATATTTTTCTTTCTTATATTTTAATTCATGAGGTAACAAACTTTTTACATTAAACCGTCTTATGTATTAACTTCCTACTTAGCTCTCTCTCATATTAAAAATATGCGCATAATGCATAAGGAGCATATCAGAATCAGTCATTTGTGCAACACAGTTTATACGCTTATTTGGTGCAAGATATCTTTCATTTGTATAGAAACACCATCAATGTTAATATGGTTTGACTTAGCCGCGCATAATACGCAACACTGTTAATTTTAAAAACTACAGACTTGAACGTGACAATGGCATAACATAGCAGGAAATGGAAACGCAGTATCCAATGTTGATTGGCAGAGCAAATAAATGTGGCGAAATCCAATGACAAACTGACTTCAAAATTGTTCTATAACTTCTTTGCTCTGACATAAGCTAATTAGCCAATCAGCGTTACAATCATCGTAAATTGAAATCATAACTGCCTGGTTATCCTTTTATATCCTCGAAACCAAGAAATATGACACATAATATATTTGCCCGAGAAATAAGTAGGAATAGTTGTAATTATACAACACCCTAGAGAACTGATAGTAGTCGTGATTAAGAGAAACACGTACAAGATTTGGTATTGTATTTTGATTTTAAAGTCGGAAAATATTTTACTATGAACTTTTTTCACGTTTCAGTTTGCATTTACTTATTTAAAATAAAAAAAAATATTTATAAAAATATACCAAGCATGGTGGTGAAAACATATTTCTCCAAATAAGAAATTGTTATTGTTGATGTAGTCCAATTTTCAGCCCTGAATAGTATCCAGTACTCTTCAGCCCCTACCAGCCACGAACCATTAAATGCGACGATGTAATAATTGGACCAAAAGGCACCGTCTCCTTTGTTGCAGCCATTATTTGCGCATTCCAAAGACCCGTGATTAATCACAGAATGCCTGGTTTCCCTTCCGCAACTCTCGAATTCGCTAATAACCATTCTATTCTGCAGTGTGTGTTATGAGGGGGTGTACACTGTAATAAAAATACTCTCTCTTTGTCTGTCACACATTTTAATGTGACTTTGAGAAATTTTTAATAAACCTCTGCAAATTATACATACACTGTAAAAATCTTCTTGTCGGATAATATGGAAGGTTTCCGCCTCTCTGTGTAAGAAATGCACCATACTTAGAGATGATGGTTTATCGCGGAAAAACTTGACTATTTGCTAGGCTTCAACATACGTTCAACTTATCAAAAAATTACTGGCATTTCCTTGTACGTGGAGCTATTGCCCTATTTGACTAAGCCAATAAGAATGCTGCTATTTTAATATTTAATGCATGTTATTGGTCTGCAGACAGCTACGTTGTGTCAGTGTTTTCAAGGCTATGTTGACACAAAACATTTTCGCGATATACCATCATCTCTAACCATACTTCAGATCATGGTCGTAGAAGAACAGGTCTGGACACTCGTCTATCAACCAATGTATTTTGCTTGACCCCTTGTTATTTGGCTGCAGTTCTCCTAGTTACCGAGAGTGTTGTGCATCTTTGGCGCTGCAGTCAGGGCGGTTGGGCACAAACTCCACCCACTTTTTTCCATTGTTAACATTATAAAGTAGATAAATATTGCTGGAGCCATGCTTTAGGATTGTGAGCGAAGGAAGTATTTCATAAATTGATTTTAAAAAAATACGTTTTGATAAATTGTTTACCTTAGTGGGAGGGAAGTGGGCAGAGTTTGAGCCCGACCGCCCTGATTGCAGCGCCAAAGACGTACAGCATTATCGGTAACTTGGCGAACTGCACACAAACAACAAGGGGATCAAGTTTCCAGACGAGTGTCCAGACCTGTTCTTCTACTGCCGTACTTCAGACTAATACGGAAACGTTGGGTTTCATTGACTTTCGTATCTGGTAGCTTCACTTTGCTTTGTCTCCCACCTAGGCAATTCAGGTTTTATTCCCAGCGCAGTAGATCCCTGGATTTTCGCATGGGGGAATCGTGCCGGAAAATGCCGCTGGTCGGCGGGTTTTGTCTGGGATATTCCATTTCCCCCGTCTCTTCGTGTTAGCAGTGCTCCCTACTCGCATCATTTCATCCGTCAACAGCGCTAAAGAACTAGTTGTTAAGAGCTGACCAAAACCTCTTTACTCACTTGAGTATATTCCGTTTACCTCGCCCTTCATTCCGGCTCTGCTTCTGATTCACGCAATATCGTTCCACCCAAACGCTAAAATCCTTGGTGGTAAGCGCTGACCAAAAATCTCTCACAGCACATAGTACATTGTGCTGTTTCCTATGAAGAATACTTGCAGCACTACCAATATAGAACGAGTTTCATTCATATATCCGTTTCTAAAACCCTATAGGCCTCCAGCGGTGAAGCGTGAAGAGTTCTAGGGCAAGCTGTGATTAGCAGTGACTATGCGTAATTCTCGGTTGCCCGTGGAACCATTTGACTGGCAGAAGTGAGGAGACTATTCAGCCAGTAGGGTGTAAGAATTGAAGAACACATTATCTTGTAACACATATTAGTCCCCGTGACTCAATTGACTCAAGCTCAACTTGTATAGTCGGATCTTATACCGCCTACATAGTTGAGAAAAATTTACACATAATTTCTAACAGTGTAGTTTCATCTCAATGAATTGTTAATTCACGAATAATCTCATGTAACATTGCTTTACTGCAAAGGCAACTGACGAAACTATATAAAGGGCACGAATTCGGTGTGGTGTAATGCTAAAAATTAAACTCCTTCTTCAAAACTGATTTTTCGCGAATAAGTTGCGAGTTTTTAAACAGAATGTTATCCATTTGGTCTGTTCGCATAACAATAAGAGTAGCTGGGATTCTGAATCCAAAGCTATGACGAGTTCAGAGATATTATAACACTCAAATACAAATCTGAAATCGTTAGTCTTCCTGCAGTCAAATGCCGCACCACTGTTGCGCTTGATAGAACATAATATGACAATACCATAAAAGACATTTCACATCATCCGATCAATACATACTGGTGTTAAACGTGAAGTTCACCTGTCATTTCAATAATCAGAATCACAGTCTAGCAAATACGTGAAGATCACTCATTTCACACAGAAACAAGATATTTAGAATTTAAAATTCATGGAACGATTGTACTTTTACGACATATAGTTATCCCCTGCAACTCTCCATGCCAAAACTTGTCTATATTTCTGCAAAAAATTGTCGTAACTATTCTATGATCGTACACTTATTTCCATTAAAAATTATTGTCCGATAGTTCAATTTGGAAATTCTTAGAAAAAGCGTCTATGACATCCTTGTGAAGATCGATGCACAAATCCTGTTAATGACTGTTCATGAAATACACACACTTATTATCACAGGCAAAACTGAAACGTGACAACGTGCCAGATCGTACTGTGTCATCAGTACACATTTTTAGTTCAGAGACAATTTTTACAAACTGACGGCATGGTAATAGGCTCTTCACTTTCATATTTTATTGCTAATAATTTCATTGAGAGTTTCGAGCAAGAGTAAACACTGAACTAAATTTACACTGCACCTACATTCACACACACACACACACACACACTCTCTCTCTCTCTCTCTCTCTCTCTCCCCTCTCTCTCTCTCTCTCTCTCTCTCTCTCTTCGTTATGTAGACGATATATTTTTGATCTGGCAACAAATATCTGACAAACTGGGTGGTTTTGTAAATTTTCTCATTTCAATGAAGCTGTTAATACCGTTCACTTGCGAGACTGAAAACAATAAATACTTTCCGTTTTCATATGTCTTAGTATCAAAGAATGACAAATTTGTTATTAAAGTATACAGACAATCTACGCACACAGGCCAATGCCTGCTCGACTTCAACCACTTGACAAGCACTATAGTTGGAGTGAACTGCAATTTAGCTATCCTAGCAGAAACATTTTCCTCCGAAATCGTCTCAATAGCCCATGACAAAGCGACTCACAAATAAAATTTCCCTATAAATACCATGAAAACATTACATGAAAAAATCCACACCCCTCATTAATCCACGAAAAGGCAACAAACTACAAATCCTGGACATTGTTTAACAGGCGCCATGATAGTGTGAAAAATTTGTAGGTAAGTGAATCTAACAGACTTATATCCTTACATGTTTAAGAGCAGAAAATAACACCTATGTTTTGTGGGTATTTAGGCCCTGTATGTCGTGTAAATTTTCATAGATTCACCAAGTAGAAACTGAAAAATAATGACAATGTTAATAATGACATATTAATAATAACAATGCTAACATAATCGTGTAAATTACAGATATTTAATGGCTGTACTTGTCTTAAAACCGCCGTTGGGCGGGATTAATGTTCACAAAATGTATTACATAGTTGTTTAAAGAGGCGAACTGGGATGTCGGCGCACAACTGACTGTTCTCCAGAAAGAATTGTCAGATTCTATCCATCATGCTTGGTGTATTTTGAATGAAATTTATTTGTTTAGTTAATCAGATATGATTTATGATGTACAGTTACGCTCATAAATTCGTCAGATAATGGCCACTACTGACCTAAATGTAAGCTCCAAAATACTCGTTTACTCAACTCGGTGCGATTTAATGTCGTTTAAGAGACACGTTCCGTTACCAACCTGATAAAATAAATATTTAATAATGCAGCAAATCAATGTTCAAAGAAATTTTCTATGTAGTAACATTCTTGGTCATGTAGGTATTATGACACGATCTCATAAAGTTAAAGAAATTGTTGCACAACGTGTGCACGCCAATAGCCAAACATGGTACGTCACATCATGTGTCAGTGCAAGTTATTACGATGGTAGCAAGAGCTCAATGCCAAATGACTAGTTCTCTCAAAACTGTTCTACACGTTTATTTGCAGCTACTGTATAGCTACATAGGCTAATAATACGATAAACATGATGCATAGCCGCATAGGCCTAGTACATATTGACACGACTGCAGACAAAGCCGTGTCGTAACTTGCCCTAGAAATATTCTTATAGTAACTGCTAAATTTGTCCACCATTGACTTCGATATACATCTACGGGCCATTGATTGCCGCAATCGGGAAAATATCCCACGTCTATCTGCGAAGTAGCCTGCGGCGACGGAAATCCCGCCAACACTTCTACGCTGTTCACGGGAGTCTCATAAACAAGAGAACGCATTTAGCCCCACGAGAAGAAGTTGAGCACTGACAGATCTGGTGAGCCTGACGGCAATTTTACTGGCCCTTTGAGTTCTTTCCAATCACCTGCGAACCGTGTGTTCGAAAAGGCGCGCACAAATACACCGAAATGTGCTTGCCCACCACCATGTTGAAACCACGTATCATTTCTTACAGTCAATGGAACATCCTCCTATAGTTCTGGTAGCATTGCCGCCAGGAAAATGCGGCAAACAGTAGCATTTGATCGTCCAGGAACATGTCGGTTTGTGTCAACAGGTGCAAGACCAATCCTGATAGCCTGCCTCTATGTGTCACCAAATTGAACGGTGCCATATTGCCGCACATAACATGCGATGCCATTTCCCAAAGCTTTTTGTTGAAAAAAAAATCGATCCCCACCCCTGCTAAGTACACAATTCCCTATCTTCGGCTGCAATATGTCAGCGTTCAATTTGGTCATGTAACAAAAGAAAAGCCAAACAGTCCAGTAATTTTATAACGTCTTTGGTTTGTGTGCCGCTCTTGATAAATACAACGTGCTGTTATCCTAGAGCTGCTCCGTACGCTAACATCGTATCTGTGCGTTCCGCCCATGTAAACCGTCCACAATAAACGATGCTTGGAAATGATGGTTTATCGCGGGAAAACGTGACTGATTGCTGGGTTTCAACGATCATTTATAGGGACAGGAATTTTTGGTGAAAAGATTTTCGCCCCACTTTGTTTCAGCTCAACTTCATGGCTATTGAGAGTGTTTTCGTGCGGAGTCGATATTCATTTGACTGTGCCAATCAGTACAAGGATAACTGCGACACATCACTAGGGCCACGATTTTGTCGCGAAAAGATTTTTGCCCCACTTTGTTTCAGTGTCTCTCGTGCACATCGGCAGTTCTGTTTCAAGGTTATTGGCAGCGTGTCTATTTTCAGACACGTTTCTCATTTGACTGCACCAATCAGAATAAGATTATTGTGAGTCTGTACGTCTATAATTTGCCAAGGCCAGTGAGAGTAAAATCATCCAACCACAGACGATGTAGCAGAGCTGCAGGTGTGTACATGACGCATCGAAACCAAATATTGCAAAAATCTTTTCGCCATAAAATCGTGCCTCTACACATCACGTATGTGATTTGCGGGTTTAACCTCAAGACACTGGGTGTTACAGCATCCAATCATTGACCACAAAGCTGAGATGCAGGTGCGCACTTAAGGCACTGAAACAAAGTGCTGCAAAAATCTTTTCGGGAATCTCCCTGCCTCTAATAATTGGGGGCCGGAAAATTTCGCAGATACAGTGACCTTCATGTTAGAATGCAGTGTTCTATGCATACTCAAGCCCCGACCATTTGTCCACTAGCTGCTACTCAGTGGAACAACAGACAATGAACGAATAGACATGGCTTGAACATGCATAGGAAAATGGATTCTAGCATGTAGGTCATTGAGTCCGCGAATTTTTCCGGCCCCTGATAATAATTTATCTTATGAAAATATTACTGGCTTTAGCTTGTACGTGTAGCTGTTGCCCGATTTGACTAAGACAATACGAATTCCGCTGTTGTGATATTTGATACCTGTTATTGGTCTGCAGATAACCACGTTGTGTCAGACGTAGGCTATATCACCCAATCATACATATCACAAGAAACTACAGTGTTTTCAAGATAATGTTGAACACAACAAATTGTCGCGACATACCATCATCTCTAACGATATTGTACCAAGACACTACTCCAAATTAGCAAACACGCATCGTCTTGCCTTATCTTGCGTCAGCGCAAATGTGCCACGCATTCATACAAGCTGTTGTGTCGAAAATGTTACGTAACACGCAACCCGTTTACACGTGTATGTTTATATTAAAACACGGCATGGTTAAGATTGTTGCAAAAAATATAACTTTTGCGTGCCTTTGGCATGTCTAGTTCTTACATGATTGTTAATATCTGGTAGAGCCATTAAACGTGTCTCGTGAACAAAATCCCTGAAGAACGATTGCTGGAAATTTGTGGTGCAAATTAATTACACTGGCATCGTACTTCTGGTGTTTTTGGCGTCGATCGTTGTGGCATCTAGCTTACTTGGCGAAACACGAATCGGTGGTTCGATCCCAGTGTCACTAAAGGGCACCGAGTTAGGTAAACGAATGGTTTGGAGACTATATTTTGGTTAGTAAAGACCATTATCTGATGATTTTATGAACATAACTGTGCTACACAAGACAATATTTAAATAATGAATAATGTTGATTAGAACCTGACAATTCTTTCTACGACATTGCCAGTTGTGCGCCGAAATCCTAGGACACCTCTTTAAACAACTATGTAACACATTCTGTGAACATTGACACTGCACCAACGGCGGTTATAAAACCAGTACAGCCATTAAACAAATAAAGTTATACTTTTATGTTAGTATTGTTATTGTCAATATGTTATTGTAATATTGGTATTATTTTTCAGTTGTCATTCGGTAAATCTGTAAAAATTTACACGAAATACAGGGCCTAAACACCCACAAAATGTAGGCGTAAAGCACTGCGCCCGTAAGGTGGACAACCCGCATTGCGTACGTTACAGAGGTTGCACAGCGCAGACGTTATTAATCAACATGTTAAAAGACTAAAAAAGGAGAACCATTGCCCTAGTAGTGTCAGACAAAGGCAACCTTTCTTTGTTACAGTCAAACTTTTGTTACTTAATTTATCAAGAATATTGATTAAAATGCACATATGCCTCTATTTCACAACGACCCTTCTACGAACTTGATTAATGTTAGAGGAATGATTTTACAAAATACAAACCAACACTTTTAGTAGTTTCGTTCACGTTAACTTTGTAATATATCGAAATATCTCGACACGTTGCAGGTTTTAAATACTGTGATACGATGTGAAGAATTTCAACATCGAATGTTAATTTGTCTATGGATTAAAAAATGTGTGTTTTATTATTAAGAAAAAAAAAACAATTATTGTTGCAGTGTTGTAGTAAACGTGGACTACACGATCTTATTCTTTAGTTTTCCTTTCTGTATTGGTATAATGTTTCTGCTAGAGGTAGAATGCAATCTGAGATACTGAAGCTAGCCGTGAATAAATATACCTACCTCTGACAACTTTATACTAAAAAGTGGTCTTTCATATCACGTGGTTTCTTATTTACGTTCACAAAAGCATTACTAAACCTCTTACTTTAAGGGTGTGTGCCGCCCTTAAAAACAACTTTAGGCTATAAGAGTAGTATATATGTTTCAGACATATTTAGTCGTAAGGAATCAGCTCCTGAAAGGTGTCGGTTTAATTAAGAATCAGCCTATATATACATGTATCTATAATATATCTGTGTGCGTATGTATATAGAGTCAACGCACTTAGTTTCAAACACTTGTACAGGAAACGTTTCAAAGAGTAAAACCAAAATAGGTGCAATAAAGGTAATACGAGTGAATCTAGGCACTATAGAACTGTAATATGTCAACAAACAGTCAAATGTGCTGCCTACCAGCAGAGATCTCTTCTGCCATTGGCTTTTCTAGAAGAGTTCTTTTTGGCTTTATATACTGCGGAAATATTACTAGTTTTCAGTTCCAGTCTGCCTGAAGACGGGAGCAGGCAGGCGTCAGCTCCAAAATCATCGCGATAAGCACGTTTGAGGAATTTTCTTCAGTGTCTTAAGTGTTACGTTGTAGTATATCCTTGTGTCTTATGACGTCGTAGATATTTCATCCTGCCTTGTATGTGACAATGTTATGGGTTTAGTAATTTTCTGTGTTGTCTTAACTGTTGCGTCCTTGATTTTCTCAGTTTGCTTCTTTCGTTTGGATAGTTATTACTTTTTGTGACTTAACATAGTCGTTACGGGATTTTTCATGTATAATTTTCGTATATGTGTTTTTCGACAACAGCCTAAAAATCCGCTCGCTCTTTTCATTGTATTATCGTGAGTGAGTGAGTGAGAGATTTTGGTCAGCGCTTAACAGCGAGGTCTTTACCGCGGGTGAGGCAGCGCCGGAATGAATGGGCGGGGGAAATGGGAGATCCTCGAGAAAACCCGATGACCAGCGGCATCGTTTGGAAGGATTCCCACATGCAAAAATCCGGGGACCGACCGACTCCGCCGGGAATTGAACCCGGATCGCCTTGGTGGGAGACGAGAAGTCTGACCTTACGGCCAGCGCGGCCCCTTGTATTATCGTGTTTCATTTACTATTTTTTGGGACGATATAGTACTACATTGACCTGTGTCTACGTCTATAATGTAAAACAAAATAATTTTTCTCCCATTGCAAGAAATTTTTTAATATATACATACATATATATGTGTGTATGTATGTGTGTGTATATATATATATATATATATATATATATATATATATATATATATATAACCAATTTCAAAAATAGCTTCACAGAACAATGTTTTGTAGATAATTAATCTTGAAAATTTTGTACTTCTTATTGACAGTCACATTTGTGAGTAAAACAAATTGTAAAGTCCAAAACGGTATTTATATTTGCTACTTCTTGTATATCAAATATAATTTTAAAGGAACCCAATAATAAAGTATACTATATAATGTGTTAACATTCTTAAAGATACTAACTTTTATTTATTAAATTTTTTTAGTAAAAGATTACTTGCAATATCTCAAAATGCAGAAAACTGTCATACTAGGTTCATAGTATGGCCAACGTTTCCAATGCCGAAGGAAAGGCCCTACTCCCCTGGTGTGGTTCCCTTCCTTGGTTTTTTGTTTGATGTCAGCGAGGGAGCATTGGCCGCAGAATGAGGTCGATCCCATGAACTGTGGGGCGACAACCCATGGACGTATGGACGTAAGTATAGTACGAGCAACGACAACACTTGCAGTTCGGTGAGAGGCGTCTCCCTCCCCCCCCCCTCCCTCGCCAGCCTAACCGACGTGCCCATCTTCCTGTTGGGACACGATGAGCGAGCGCACAGTCTCCGTGACAGATGGCAAGATTTAGTGAAACGAGCTGTTTCCTGGCAGACGGCGCCAGTAACCATAAACCATGCTGAAGTATTGTGTGCGTGGGCTCTCAGCCTTTACCTACATTGTCTCCAGCTTTTACTCGTATTTCAAACGGATGCTTCCTGGCTTCTCATTTCCGAGTACAATAAAACAAACCCGCTGTCGATCGTGCGAGTGTTTCTGCACATTCGTACGGAGTGTTGCGAGGAGCGACTTCTTTGTAGTGATGGGAAATGTAGTTCATTTGGCAGACCTAGGTCGTTCAGAACTATTCACACAAGTGAACTGTTCTTTGGATGCAGTTCATTTGAACTATATAGTTCACCATCTGAAAAAGTTCAAGTCGAGATAGGGATTTGTACATATGTTGTCATAAATCACACGTGCAACGTTCAGACGTGTATTTAATGGTTTTTAAT
>PNEQ01046605.1:0-63405 GCA_003012365.1 Medauroidea extradentata | reverse complement strand
GGAGTAACGAACACCCGAACGCGTCACCCGGCATCTGTCCCAACGTATCAGTGAGATGGCGACCGTGCAGCAGAAAGCACAGTGCGTGCTGTGGTTTGCAGAGTTCAAGTCTCCAGTGACCGTGCAACGAAAATTCAGGCGGGAGTATCCGGGACAACATGTACAAGATCGTGCGGCTATTTCTCTTTGGGTAAAAAATTTCCGTGAAACAGGTAATGTTGACACGAAAACGTCACCAGGACGGCCACGAACTTCTGATGATAAGGTTGAACATCTTAGGTTATCGTGTGTGTACGCAGCCCTAAAAAGTCAATTTCCCTCCGCAGTTTGGAGCTTGGCATTCCGAAGACTACCGTGCAAAACGTTCTTCGCAAACATTTGAGATTACATGCCTACAAAATTCAAATGAGACATGAAATTAAGCCAGAAGATCAGCCCAAACGTTTCGCATTCGCTGCCTTCATGCTAAATGAAATGGACACTGAAGGCACTTTTTCTAATCGGGCGCTTTACAGCGATGAAGCAATTTTTCACATTAATGGTTGTGTTAATCGTCACAACTGCAGGATTTGGGGATTACAACAACCGAATGCAATCAATGAGTACGTTCGTGACTCTCCTAAAGTTAATGTGTAGTGTGGTTTGATGCACGATCGAGTTGTAGGGCCTTTTGTGTTCGCCGAAAAATCTATCACCGACAACATTTATTTAGACATGCTACAGCTATACGTATTCCTTCAGATTGAGGATATTGAACGACAAACTGGAAGTAACGTGATATTCCAGCAAGATGGCACACTACCGCATTGGAGCCTTGCCGTGCGCAATGTCCTGAACACGCGGTTTCGAAATGGTTGGATGGGAAGGGGTGGCCCTATTCCTTGGCCACCTAGAAGTCCCGATCTGACTCCACTCGATTTCTTCTTTTGGGGCTATGTCAAGAACATTGTTTATACCGAGAAGATACAAGATTTGCAGCATTTGTGTCAACGAATCACCATGGCCATCGAGACAGTGACGCCAACAATGCTCCAGAATACGTGGATGGAGATAGATTATCGTCTGGACATTTGCGAGCTACAAACGGAGCACACATAGAAACATTTTAAGGTGACAAAAACTTTCATTCTTTATTTTTCTTTTAAAGTAAGAATCAACCCAATTGATCAACACGTTTCGAAGTTATGATTTTTTAAAATTGTATCATTCTTTTTCGATGATCCTGTATATATATATATATATATATATATATATATATATATATATATATATATATATTAAACACACATTTTGTTAAATACAGAAGGCATTTCTTTATACTTTTACAAAACCTTTGAAAAATTACAGAGATTTATCTTTTAAAACTATTTATATGTAAAGGTACAAAGGTTTTCTTTGTAAAAATATTTAGGAAGGCTTTTAACCTAA
The DNA here is from genome assembly GCA_003012365.1 of Medauroidea extradentata. Classification (NCBI taxonomy): domain Eukaryota; kingdom Metazoa; phylum Arthropoda; class Insecta; order Phasmatodea; family Phasmatidae; genus Medauroidea; species Medauroidea extradentata. The sequence goes on along the minus strand of PNEQ01046605.1, from coordinate 61,977 downwards.
CAAAATAACGTATTTGTCGGAAATTCTAAATACAATTTTGGCCTCTAATAGTATACATTTTGCTGGAATAAAATACATAGTTATTTAAATGACGTTCAACAAAATATAGAAAGTTGAATAATTAAATATGCAAAAATATAAACTAGTTAACAGTGCGAAGTAGAGTTAATGGTAAAGTGATCTGCCTACAATATAACAGATGTAGGTTCAATTCTCGGCGTGTGCACTTATTTTTTTTATTCAAAATAATTACACGTGAAAGTTATTTGTTTAATTTTTTTTATTCATGTAAGTTCTTATTCATGAATGAATAAACTGAATACAAATTTAATTTTTTCCCGTTGCAAGTACAAATACATAGGACAACCTGTTATAGCTAGAAAAATATACTCCGTATTTTTTTTTTTTACAAGAACAACCTTTGTAGTTTCACAAAGAATGTCCTTGGTAACTGGGGAATAAATGATTTTCCTTGTAAAATTACAACAAAAAATAAATAAAGTGTATGAATCAGCGAAACAATTCATAAGTTAATTTTTTACTCCTATATTTATGTCAAACATGTGTACGGAGAATCGTTTCGTAGACAGGATACGTATGGTAGACCTGTACATTGCGGTATTATGCATTTTGTGAAGCTTGGTTTGATGGTGAACACACTCAGAATTCGTGATAAAAGAGTTCCGATGCAGCTAATTGCAATTACATAATGTTTCGCGTCTTTCGTGGCGGCCACCATTGGACGTTACATTAAATGATGACGATGAAAAAAATTGCTTCACGTAAAATGCCAAGAGTGGCGACGCAGGCCTTTAAATCCTGAACAATGCGGTAATTCGAAGCAGACTAGTCTCGCACCTGACGTATTATTACCACATTTACTCTATGCCAGTGTCTTCAATTAGTTGGTTATTGAGGGCCATTGAGCTACTCTTGTCGTAATTAGTTTTTGATTGCGAACATGTGGACCTGATCGTTTGGTCGATATGATATGACAGTTAATTTATTATGTCATTCATCAGTTATCACCGTGGTTTTTCAACTCTTCTATCTATACATCTACTCAAGGTTACAAGCTACGAGTTGCTATTCTGTCTACAAAATATGTTTATGTAATTAATGTTATTGTTCGTTTGAAAGTGGAACAGAAAAGAATCTGCCACATTGAAAGGATTTTTTGGATGGAATTCGCAGCCGCCGTATTTCTGTATCTTTTTATGCCCACGGTATTTTGAGGAATACAACGTAACAAAGTACATATTAACATCCTCCGTACTCAGCCAGTTTTCTTGTGGTAGCGATTTTAGAAGCCTGTCTGTGCGTGTGTATACATGTGTGGGTCTTGTTTAATGGCGCGGTTCACGTCAATTTTCAACGTCTTTTTTTATTTTTATATTTGTACCAGACATATTATTTTCTTATTTTAGACATAAATTGTGACTAAATCTTCCCCCTCCGAAAATTGTTGAATGTCTCATAGTTTTCGCGTAATGAGTCATAAACGTCGAAATTTGCACTTTACAGTTTTATGTACGCCATTAAAACCAACTGACATACCAAACCGAAAAAAATTCACAGTGTGTAACAATGTTGTAGGCTATGAAATGACACATAAAGAAATAAAAAAATAAAAAATTTTTGTATTTAATAAAACATATTGAATTTAAAAATGAAAATTTAGAAATAAAAAAATTGTTTTAAAAATACAAAAAATAATAATTGTATTTATGTATGTCAAATCGTAGACTACGACATTGTTATACACTGTGAATTTTTTCGGTTTGGTGTGTTGGTTTTAGTGGCGTACATAAAACCGTAAAGAGGAAATTTTGACGTTTACGACTCATTATGCGAAAACTATGAGAGATACAACAATTATCTAAGAGGAAGATTTAGTCACAATTTATGTCTAAAATAAAGAAAAAATATGTGGTACAAATATAAAAATATAAAAAGACGTTGAAAACTGAGGTGAACTTCGGCCAGGTAGAACCTTTCCTCCACTCGTTACCATAAACATAGCAGTCTTCTAGCAGACAACTCGCCTTTATGAGACATTCGGTGGTGACCTATAATTTTATGACGTAAAATTAAAGTGAAAGGTATATTGTACACGCCTGTACTTCTTAAAAGATTCTGCTCCAAGATTTCCGTAGGCTGCCTAAAAAAATTAACAACAACATAAAATGCCACAGTTTTCGGCAGTGAGAAACAGAGAGCTAGCTACACGGAGAACCTGAAATAGGTATATACCTAGGCCTGTGTGGCGTTCTTTGATTTATATACCGTAGCATACAAAACACGCACGCTGAGCAGTTTTCAAATACGTTTATAACGGCCGAAGCTCTGCAGACCACTCTGCGGCCTAGGCAGGCAGCCACCTTAAGGGCGTTCAAGTGGTGAAAAATCAGAATTTTATATTTGTATGAAATAGTGTTAGTTTTGTAGACATTACTTAAGAGTACATTTACCTCCAACGAAAAAAAAAAATTAGCTCAGCCAGTTTTCTCGTAATATCACTTCAAAGTCAAAATTTGCATATTTTTACTTCATACAAAACTTGAAAACCAGTAAATATATTGAAATGGAAAAAATTACATCAAAACTACACGTAACTGTCTACGGATTGAAGCATATAAAAACCCAGTATAAAATATTTTTGTGTTTAAAATTAATTTCTAAAAGTAACAAAAAAAATTCAAATTTTGAAATTTTTTATTTAACATAAAAATGTTTTGTAATAGGTGTTATTTATATGCTACAAGTCATAGACAGTGACGCGTAGTTTTGATGTGATTTTTTTTTCATTTAATTATGTTAACTGGTTTTCAAGTTTTGTATGAAGAAAAAATATGCAAATTTTGACTTTGAAGTGCCATTACGGGAAAACTGGCTGAGCTATTTTTTTTTTCGTTAGAAGTATATGTTCTCTCAAGTAATGTGTACAAAACTAACACTATTTCATACAAATATAAAATTGTAATTTTTCACCACTTGAACAACCTTAAGGTCTCGCTCTTTAGTTTTGCAATGGTTTAGAAAATATGTTTTCCAACGCGTATTAACATATATATCAAATATTCATTCTTACAGTTTTAACACTTATACATCATCGCCGGTTGCATATGGCTTTTTGTTGCAATACACGAAACGGATTTTTTTATTTCTGCCCCTGAAATATCACATATTTTGTTGTCAAAACGAGCCAAAATGAAGCACGATAATGCTTTTGCTAGCAAACAGTACATTGGAAAAAAAAAAAAAAAAAAAAAAAAAAAAAAAAAAAAAAAAAAAAAAAAAAAAAAAAAAAAAAAAAACCGCTCTGACAAAATTGTTTATCGTATGTCTGTACACAGTGTGGAATTTTTTCAAAGCATTTGGATACAAAATATTTGAGTTATTTGCAATTGTTTGAAGTAAGCGAAGACCATGCCATAAGTACGTAATAAATGTTACCTGAATTACTGGTATAAAAAGCTAATTACGTGTAACCGTATAATCGAAAGGTCGCGGGACAGACAGCGTCGAATGGAAATGAGCAAGCATCAAGCTGTTGTTTTACGACATAATGCTGGATAGGGTAGAGTGTAGGGCGCAGCACACGACTGATGTATCATCAGAAATTCAGAAGCTGGTCTGATGGTTGGGGGCGTGATGTGATCGCCCTTATCTCCCGGAGAGCCGTCACTCACGCCGGCTAATTGGGAGGAACACGGCCTGGCCATTTAGGGCGCGTGCTAGGAGGCGTCGACGTCGCTGGGACCCCGTGTACCGACCGTGATCATAACACGGCCGCTTGTCCGTGTGTCAGGCGATCCTCACCAGTGGCTGCCTTCCTGCGTCGTGACGTTCAAGCTAGGACGCGTCAAATGGGACACGTATCCATACGGCCGTGTAGCGTGATTAGTTGAAACTGAAACATGACATGAGGCAGTTTAATGAAAGTCGCAGCCTTCTACTCGCTTTAAATTCATCGCGGCGTGTTCGTAAATACGCTTTTCACGAAAATATTCCGCCTGCACCCTTTGTGCCAATGTACGACAAGAAAAAACACTTCGGATAATGTTCGAATTTCAGTGTCTTTAATGAGCATGGTGTTTTGACAATGTTTCTAAGCCCTCAAGCGTAGTCAAAAACGCCTTTTCCAAACTGTCGTACTTGAAAATATACTAACCGGATATACGTTAAACTCAGATTAAAATGTGTACTAGACTTTGCTACTGAAGTTCCAGCGGGCGTGGTACATAATTCAACGCTAAAAACAATTAATATATAACTGTAGGTTTCTTGAAGCCAATTTGCGAAAATTAAACACTAGCAATCCTAGACAATAGTTTTAGCCAACGTTTTCAACAAAATTGTTTCCAGTGTTACGAAGTTCTGAGGCTCAATCTCTGACGCCAGAACCTCGTGCATTTAACTGCGGCGCAAGAGATCACGCGTAACGAATTAGTAATACTGGATAAGTGTTTACGCGTAAAGTTGGCAAATACCATTATCTAGGATTGTCATTGAGTATTTTATCCATATTGGCTTCGAAAAAAAGCGTACAAATTAGTTGATGTTTTCAGCGTTTATTTATCTACCACGCACTATCAAAGTCCCATAGTAACAGTGAATCGGCGGGAATCTTGCTCTCTTATTCAGCGCTTGGCTCCTGTCGAATTGTTTTAATTAAAAATATAGATAATATATTTTTATTAAACACTGTTATTATTTTGCCCTAATACCACCCACGCTCCTAATGCCTCCTACGCTTATCAAATGTTTCATTTTAAAACACTTGAAAGGGCGATATTTAAAAGTTTAATTTTTAAAAATGTAGTATTGTTTCGAAAAACGTTTCGTTTACAAATTTTGGGGCCGATAATTTTAACCACGCTAGCTTGCAAACTGCCAGCATCTCTAATTGAGTTTCTGTTGGCATAACTGCAGTATGTTTAAATTGTAATACTATTTCTGAGTGTCATGGAGTTGATGCTAAAGCAAACAGTATTTGAGAGGTGTGTGTGTCTGAGGCTCTCGGTGGTTTAGTTTTCAGAGCACTCATCTCTTCGGTTTCGACTCTTGGCGGGAGTAGCTCCCTAGTTTCGCACGCTGTAACATGCCTGACGTTGCCGTAGACTGAAGGGTTATCGCCGCTCCGCCTCCCTCTGTATTCCGCTGCTGCTTCACACTTATTGCGCGCGCATACCAGTGGCGTAGCCAGGATTTGTGTGTTTGGGTTGGGGGGAGGGGGGGGGGTAACTGGGAATATTATAAAGGAACACCTGCCACTCCCCGGGGGTCCTCCCTCGGGAAAATCGGATTTAAAGGTGGGAATATTGTGCGAATAGTGCTGTTTTTGCAGTTTTGTAAGAAAAACAGTGAACGTCCTACTGGTAAGAATACTATCAATTTTGCTATATAGTATTTTTTTTTTTAAAGAGGGGGTTGCAACCACTAAACCCACCCTGGCTACGCCCCTGAATATTCGGCGTTCAAGACTAGGCGTAATGTTACGTGTGCTCATCTCACTTGCTCCCTCTCCCTCTGATTATTATTTTTCGTAGTTATTTCATGGATTTTCAGGGAATACCAATGAGGTGAAAGAATACAATTTTTTATTTTAGCTTAGATGCACCCACCGGGGAAATTTGTGAAATTATATTCCGCCAGTTGACAGAAACTTTCATCCCTTTTCCTGTATTTGGTGAAAATTACATGATATTCTTGGTAATGTAAGAATAAGACGAGCAACAAAATTTACGGACGGGGATGGATGCAACGAGTTGACTCTTTATCTGCCTAAAGCGTTACCTCCGCGTAGCATTTCTTAATTAGTTATTAAATTTTGAGTTTTTGCCGTGGATGGGTCTCGAGTTATTGGTGGTCTTCTCTCGTCTCGAATGTTTCTGACGTCTTAACGATCCTGTCCACCGCTATCTTGTGTCAGTATTTGAATGCTGTCACAGAGGGGCTCTGGGCGAGACTACGGGATAAATAGCGAGCGTTTCCACCGAGAAAGTAGGACAATAGCGGGCAAAATAAGGGTTCGCATCAAGAGGGATTGTCTTAATGCGAGTGTCTAGAAATACAGTAGGATACGCGTGGGCTGCAACACGTACCAGTGGGAGAATCTGGACCTCCAGTGCCTACACACGTCCAATGTTAGCTTTCCAGCGCGATGTATAATGAATGACTAGTGCAGGGAGCTGATTGACAAGTCGCGTCGTCGGGTACCCCTTCTCACCTGTCCCAACGGCGTGTCGACAAGCGGAAGGGGAACTGGTGACGTCACCCGGATCACGGAGGCATGCTTGATGCACATCCCCTCCCCCTTCCTCATTACGCTTGTCCGGCCGCCCGACAGCCGTACAACCCCCGCCGTGCCTGCTCGATTATTTCGGCGGTTCGCTATTTGCGAACCCCTGCGCGTCAGGAGACCCCCCTTCCTTCCCGTCCACGCTTAATGGCTTCGTGCCGCCGCCCCTAATTGGTTTTTCGTGTCTGCCCATTGAGGATTTCAGTCTTCATTAGCGGCATTGCTGAAACTTTGATGATGGCCACGAAGAGCCACTGGCGTCAGTAGACACCTCCCCGTGTGCTGCTACCCCCACGGCGCAGAATGCCCCCCTGCTCGAATGCCCGTGTGCATGTCAACACGGTTACACACGATCTGCGATCCAAATGTAGCCGTGCGCCGGCATGTCAGTGCAACAAAGGCGTATAAGCTGGTATGGTCATGTCAGCATAATTGCGCCTTGTGGTTATTGACGTTTACTATTCAAGGCCGCCGGCATTTTGGGAATTATGTTATTTTGGAAGTGTTGCTAGATATGGTACTACACATTCAACAATTGCGATATATTTGGTTGTTGGATGTGGCTTGAACACAAACACATATACACCTCCGTATATATAAAATCAAACTAAATAAACATAAACAGATACCAGCTGTACAGATGGGTAATTCATGATCTCGTACGTCAAAATGGAGGGCGCATCTCCTCCAAGAGTCAGTCGTACTGGACGCTTGCTCATTCCTAGAAAGTTAAATACTGTTTTCTAAAACTAGCTTAATTTTGTCGGCTGTACAGTTGCAAAAAGTATGTCGTAGCGGAATAGACACCACTAAAGTGGAACATTAATTGCTTGCCGCACCTAATAAAACTGACCATGCACGATTGTTCTTGTTGCCTTGTAAACGTTATAGTATTAGAATAAGTGAAGAAGTATCACGCGTATCGTAACTTGCCTGTGAACCACGGCGAAGCTGTCGCAGTAATAATTGCGATTGCATTCTTTCCGAGTTCAAAGAAGTGTCGCCTTAAAACTGTGTTGGTAACGAAGCGAACGTAAGGACCAAAGATGAACCAACTGTTTTAAAACTGTCCGATTTTTCAAACGTAATGTAAAAAAAATCCCATGCAACATTACGCAAGGTAGAATTTTTTCTGTTTTTTTTTGTATATGTTTTTATTATTTTTCTTGCATTCGCTGCCTGCGATACCGTCTCTACGTTTTGTGAAAGAATAAACACTTGTGAAAACAATAAGGCGGAGTAAAGGGTATGTGCGTGCTTCAAAGCATTGGGAAAGTTTTGAACTGTAAACGATGGTTTCTTGGAACTCTTTGAAGTGCTAAACGTATGGGGAGCAATAAATGTTAATACTTAACCAGTTCTTTCTTCACTTCAAAGTTTTCATTCAGTTACTGTACAGACAAATCATTTAAGTAGGGTTTTGTTCCACGCCAAAATAATGTAGTTTTTTTTTTCGATTGCGTGTTCAGAAAGCAAAGCAGACTATGTGGTTTGCTATAAATTGAGCACTTTTGAAGACCATCTTGCGTAGAATAATAAATACAAATATTTTTATAATGGCCTACTTTTGAGTATGGCATGATCTATACACACTTTGATTATTACTGTCTATGATGCGGGACTTTTGGGCCATCCTGTACGACAGCTGGAGTTAAGTTTCTATGTATCATACTGTTGGAAGTATAGTTATTGATAAATTATAATATCTCATTATAGAAAGTACAAGTAACGAGGGTGGGTGTGTTCTGTATTATTGCTCCTTTCCTTCAATAATTTAGGACATCTGAATCAAATGAGTTTTCGATAGTATTGCTATTTTATCGAGGTAAGGTGGGCTTTCGTCTAGTCGAAGGCGAGGTCATTAGAGACGGCGACGCACAACTTGGTGCAATTACATGAGCTGGGAGAGGAATCGACCATGGCCTTTGTTAAGGAACCATCCCAGAATTCGCCTGGAGCAACTACGGGAAACCGAAATCAGGATGGCCGGAGCCGGGACTCGAACCCGGTTCCTCTCGAGTGCGAGTCCAACGTGTTACCGTTGCGCCACCTCGCTCGGTTCATAGTATCGAGTTTTGTGGCCTACACAACAAATTCCGTTGCGAATGGGTTCGTTAAACATACTTTTATCGCAGTTCGCAGCACAGTTAATGTTTCGTGATGGGTTGAGATTTGAAGTAACAAGTCTTTTAGATAGTCTTGTCAACTTGTTGACGGTAATATTTAATATGCTGCATCAAACTGTGGAAGGACTAATATTTATTAGTTTCACACGCGTCCGTAGTTAATGTGTGCATTGCATATTCTTTGAAAACGTGCAGATGAGAGTGGAAGCTTCGATTGGGAAAGAACGAGGATTTGATTGATATGGTTGACGTGAGAAGACCCCTGTACCACCCCCACCACCTTGGTGACGCGCGGTGGGAGTTGTTACGTCACAGCTGCCCCCAGCCGCCCATGAGAAATGCGCACGTGTGCGCGCGTCATCGACGCTGGGCTCACGGGCATCTGGCGCGCCGCTACCGAAATAACGCACAAAGGTGGCGGCCGCCCATCAGCTTCGCCCCTGCTGAAGTATGCAACTCTGCAGTGCGTAACTGGTGTACTGGTTGCATCTCTGGCGCTTCGTTTTTGTAAGGGGTTGCTGTGATTTGACGCTTCTGAATAATACTGAAGCAGTTACGATTACACAATACTCCTAGTGTACAAATTTGGCTTTCAAGTAGTAATATTTGTTTTTAGAGCATAAATAAAACATATATGTTTGTAGAACCAATTTTATGTAGGCTACACTATATGTTCTTTAACACTCTTGCGCTAAATTTTCATTTCTTGTTAAAATGCAATTCGTAAACAGTAACGGAAAAAATACTATTTCGTTATCACTGTTTACAAGTTGAATTTAACGCACAAAGCAAATTTAGCGTAATATGTTAAATAACATGTACACATAATTGATCTACCTATAATACTGACTAATGTGGTCCAATTAAAAGTACTAATAAAATAATGTATGAGCATCAAGAGTTGCACCCTTGCGTGGTGGTAGCATGTATGGATGTTGAATTCTGTGTAGCCGGTCGTTATGCTATTTTGTGATTATGCATTTAGACGCAACGGCATGTATGTGTTTCGATTGAAACAAAATTGAACATTTGCCACGTTTTGTACGTTTAAAATTCGGATCCGCTTGGGATGGAGTCATGTCGCCTTACTTATAGGGTGACATGTTTTCACACCACTTAAAATTAATATTCTAAATTTTACTTCTTATTCTTAGAATGTTGATGTTGTTTATGTTGTTTTACACACAGCGGCGACCCATATTTTGAAAGACGAAAAATATTAATTTCCGGAATATTTTTGTTTTAATATGGGAAATAAACTTTGTACGTTAGTTATTCTTGAATAAGACTCTCCAGTGCTCCGAGGTTGGTTATAATTGTGAGGCAGGTAACCTCCAACTTCAAAGAAGTTCTCGGATGTATTATTCGGTTTGAAGCTTCATCCTTATCGAACCGTGCTATGCAACTTCCTTGTATCGAACGGTTGGTTAGTATTTCATTCCGTTTAACATGATATCATTTATGCGTTTTCCTTTCTAATGCTGTCTCATGAGGGTTGTTGAATACGAAAACCAAACAGTCATTTGAAAATACCCTAGCTCAGTATTATTTTAGTGAAAGCTGTAAATATTTTCCTTCTTTTTTATTTTGATGCGGTGCGTTCGCCTGTAAGCCGCTTAAATTTATATTACATTTGCTGGGAAAGAAGAAAAAAAAAAGACTGCTCAGATGAGAAAGAAACCAAGAGTGAACGAAGATAAACAATAAAAAACAACTCAACCGAATTTGTTATACATAAGTAACAAAACCCGAAAAATCCCGAAAGAAATAGCGTCAAATCACAGAAAATACAAAACTGAAATTAAAAGTACAAAACAGTAAAACCAAGAAAACTGTGACTCTTCGAGACACCAAAATTAAGACAGCACAGACAATTAAGACGAAGAATATTGCACAGAGAACAGGTTAACCCAAGAGCGACGTCACAAACGCAAAACTAGGCGAAACGACGACGAAAACACGGAATATTACTGCAGTTTTTAGTTTGAATTTTCTGCGACTTGACACAAATTCTTCCGGTATTTTTCTGGTTTTGTTATTTATGTATTGGTTAAGTACAGCCAATTCGGCTTGTTTTTCCTTTGTTGTTTTTCTTAGTTCACTGTGGTTTTTCTAAGGCGATATAGCATAGCAGTGATGTATCTCCACAAAACTTTACTAAACATGTATAAGAATTAGTCGATTATTGTAATGTAATGTAATATTTTTAAAAATTATTTATTGACCCTAACTTGAAGCAAATTAAAACATACACGGATGTACTTGACATGTGTCCACTGTAAAATTACGTTGACATGCAGTTTTGCATGAAATAAAACACACGCAAAAACATATTTGTTGATTTCCCTGATCTGAAGCACATCTCTTAAGAGGAGTCTATAGCAAGATGTTTTCTGTAAAACCATGCGCGTATACACGTATGTTCGTAAATAACTGTTCTGGGAACATAGTTTCTTACAATAAAGGCAAAAAAACTGTATTTGTAGACGCAACGTTTTGCTGTAGTCCTGTCGTATGTCATTAGAGAGAGAAAAAAATGGCAAAGATGGTTAAAACGGCATTTTGAAGGACATTGGCGCTCAAAGGCAAATGTAAATAATACATCCTGACATCTAGTTCAATAATGGCTTTTGACATACACAAGTGCGCTGTTGGACCTCGACGACCGTGGTCTGCCGCGGGCTCTTACTTGCCCAACACTTCATCGCCTCTATGCATATGGTTTGTCTTCCCTTCAGAACTTCTCTTAAACGCTCACCAAAATTTCTTCACTCTACTCACCAAATTTCAATCCTTTCCATAAGCAAAATATTTTCTTTTTTGCTGACGAATGGTACATTAGTTTTCAAAACGCATCCACAGTATTGTGCATCGTGTGACTGCACATTCTATCCAATTATTTTCAAACCTTTTGATTAAAATATATTTGAGTTATTGGCGCCAGTCTGGAAAAACTAAGTAACTAGCCCTTAAGGTGGTCGCCTACCCCGCGCTTCAAATGCGTTGCAGTGTGTTTGTAAACAGGTTTTTTCTACAGAAATATTCCATGTGTGCCCATTGTGCCAACGTACGAAAAGAAAAGGAACTTCAGACACGCTCAATAAATCACTGCTTCTAAGCCCTCCAACATGGCTAAAAACGGCCTTTTCAGACTGCCGTACTTCAAAATTTACTAACCGGATATATGCGAAACTCAAATTGCGACCTGCATTGAACTTATATGCAGACTTTCCACCAATAAAATGATATTGTCACCGCTTTATGTCCCATAGTAAAAACCGTTCGGCGGAAAGCTTGCACGCTAGTTCAGCGCTTGGCTCGTTGAGGCGACGCGGCATTTGATACGCGCTTCTATGTCGACCTTACAGCTCCGTCGCTTTTGAGCCTCTCACGCGCGGGTAGGCGGCATCCGCAACTAAATTAGCCAAAAGAAGGTGCTCCCGACACCCCGGCGGGCGACCGCGGATCCGACGGGCCCATGAGCTGAAAAGCCAGTGGGACCGGGGGAAGTGGGAATCCCGCCGGGATGTCGCGAGAAACCAACTCCAGGAGTTGCGGAGCGGAGTATATGCAGGGGAGGGTACTGGAAATCCGTTCCGAACCAAGTATGCTCCGCGAAACAACAATGGGAGAAATTAAACTTTTCATTTTTTTGCCTTATTATTAACGTAAATATACTTAAACATAACATAAGTAATTAATTAATTAAAGCCACGGTAAATAATTAGAAAATGAGCCTCCAGGCGAATTGCCGCCCTCCCAGCCTGGGAGCCCCGGATTCCCGAGCTTTAATAACTTGGCAGTCTAGTAAATTTAAGAATTCGAAATTAAAGTAAATTTACTTAAAGTCGGGAATCAAACCTTAAATTCGGTTCTTCTTTTCAAGATTTCAGTTTCTCTACTATTCATTTTATTTTCTATTATTTTACTTTATTAGTCTACAATTATTTTAATGATATAATCAGTAATTTATCAAGTAAATATCTCGCTGGCCCATCCACCGTCCCCCCTTCAGGGGTACATAATTACATCTTCACAACATATAACTAAATCCCTAATCCTTACACTCCTAATCCTTCCCCTTCCCATTCAAATCCCTTCTCCATCTCCTTTCCCACATTCCCCTTCCCCTCCCTTCCCTAAGGGAGCTGTGTGGTTACCCAGCTCTCAGGATGACCCAAAACCAACCAGTAACCAAACTCTAAATATCTCAACCCACCAACCCCCCTCCCAAAAACCTTATGCTAAGCTCCAACCTTATCCCATTCCATTCTTTCTTCATCTCCTAAAAACTCATAACATAAATCGTCTAACATGACAATCAATCATCAGTCATGAATATTAACACACTTAAGAAAGGCCCCTTATTAAACTATATACCAATCACATTAAAAAAATAAACATTAAGTTAACGTAACTTCATTTTTTAACAGAATCAAAATTTTAATTAATTAACACACTTAACAATGTATTTCAGTTCAATAAAAACAATGACATTTTCAAAATTAAAAACACGCAGGGAACACTTTGAAAAACAAAAACACAATACTATTAACAATTTAAGCCATTACACATACAAGAACCTCTTTGTAATACAGTAAAAATTGACACAAATCACTATTAAGAGCAACACAACACGCGATTAACATTTTTACAAGAACCTGTACTATTGGAAGGATCGGAAGTCGAGTCTTTTAGGCTGGGTCCAGTATTTTTATGGGACTTTTTTTTTTAGATTACTTGGCTGGTCAAAATATCAACAATGTTTAACTCTTATCTAAATAAATCAATAAGATAAAATATCTTATTCTTAAACTCCTAGGCAGTAAAAAAAATTTTTACTACATTCCATTAAAAATAATTAAATAACGGAAGTAGATAGGATTTTAACTATAAAGATTACAACACTAAAATCTTGCGACACTTTAAAGAAATTAAATCTAATTAATCAGGTGATGGCCGAGTGGCTGTGGACCTGATTGGGAATATTCGTTTGTTTTTGATCCATTTTTACTATGCGACTTTAAGCGGTGACTATATAATTTTATCAGTGGCAAGCCTGTAGCAATGTTCGGTGGACATTTCTGTCGGATTTTGCTTACATCCGGTTAGTAGCCTGTATTTTTATGTAAGCCAGTTTGAAATGTCCGTTGTTAGCTGTGTTGGAGGGCTTGGAAACGTTGTTTGTCTTAACAGTGACATTCCGTCCTTGCCCGAAACCCTTTGTCTTTTCGTACAGTGGAACAATGGGAGGGTACGGGATAGTTTCGTAAAAAAAAAAAAAAAAAAAAAAAAAAAAAAACGCATTTCCCTGTACATCAGAATGTATTTGAAAAACGTGGTAGGCGTCAATGGCTTGCTGTCGACGAGACATAAAGCCAATTTACCTTGTACATCATCACGAGAGCTACCTGCTGAGCTGGAGCCGATGCATGTGCTGTGCTGCCGCAGTGTTCGTGATCAGCCAGTGTATGTCTGTGGGAGAAGGGGGTGGGGGTGGTACTGCACGCACGCGACTATGCGCCGACCATCTATCACTGCATCTTCGCGCGTCCGCACCGCCTTATCGCGCACGCACGCCGCGCGCCGCGACCCCTGCTGCGACGCCCTTGCGCCTCCCTTATCTCCGCCGACGCGTAATTCGCTCGCTCTGCCCTCTCCCGTCGAGACCCTCCGCCCATAATCGAGGGGGCGGGCCACGTTATCAATCGCCTTCGCCGCCGCCGTGCTAATGAATCTGTTACGTGTTCCCGCTGTACGAGGGGGTTCGTCGTGGCTGGTCGCAAGATACGCAGTCCCTGGTTCGCGCCCAGCACTCGGCATGTGTCGCTAACCCACTGGTTCCCAACCCTCAATGAGTATTTATTAGTTTAATAGGCGTCTTAAATTTTTTTTCTTTTTTGTATCCAGAAGTGGTACGCCCAATGAGATAAACACTTTTAAGTCGTAACGCCTGTTACGTGCCATGAACAGGAAGCGAACAAGAATTCGGCTATGTCCTATAGTTAGAAACCGTCTTAGCATTTGCCTGGAGTGATTTCTGAAAATTATGGAAAACCGAAAATAGGATGGCTGGACCCGGCAATCGAACCCGGGAATTCCCGAATGGGCTCGTGTGACACTTCGCTCGGCCCTCACACGCCAGCTGAGCACATTGTCCATGGGCACGGTTGTCAATATTTTGTATATTTGTTACATTTTTAATACCCTAGCCTTTACGTGTTTCAAGACTGCCACAAGCGGCTAACATATTAAATTAATTTATGTTTGTAAAATTGTTGCACACACACAATTTACCAGTGGTTTGAAATGAGGACCACTCCCAACGGCATATTTGGTCACGCAGGCAAGGTGTGGAGTTTGAATTTCGAAGTATCTCATGGGCGTTCTTAGTATATTTCTTTTTAAGCCTAAGGTGTATAGTATCTTAGAATGTGGAGTGTATACATTTTGGCGATCCCTTGACAACAGAATCTTAAGCGCTAAGGTAATATGAGGAGAGGATGGGGCAGTGGTGGATTGTAGGGGCGGGGGAAAAATGGGAAAATTTGGCCAGCGGTAAAGTCCGCCACATTACATGGCGCGACAGTCAGAACTGTCGGGAGTAATCCAACCTGGTTAGTTGTCACACGTTTTAGCCATTATAATAATCAAGATTGTCAAGTCACTTCGAGGCTCTGTTTACAGGGACAGTAGGTGTCGGTGTTTAAAAAGAACCGCGTTTAGTTTTCAAAATGTTGTATAAATGATGGTATTTCGTCTTATTTTTCACCTCATCTACCGAAATAATATCTACCACAACTAGTATCTTCCGAAATTTTTATGAAATTTTTCTGTTGTAAGGCGTGCATTTCCCCTACTTGCCGGAAATGGGTTTCCTGTCTTTCAAGGAAAGACATGTTTTTCCTCGCTCGGCTCGATTGTGTAAGATGACTATTTACTGGCGGACGTTATATATTACATATATCTGGTAATAGTTCTCAATGAACAACGGCTAAGCATTGTTTGGATTATCAAATCAGTAATTTTACTGCCCCATCTTGTAATACAAATTGTTGTCTCGGTATTTGTTTTCTTCGAATAAGGGGCCGGTAGGTATACTTCTGGCGTCCCGCCAATTTCGAGATTACTCACGAGTAGAGATATACGAAATAGCGTTATTACTGGGTGTCAGGCTAGGCTCCACTGGCATGTACATTCTCGACCGCAAAATGCTCACCAGACTCTGTGATGTCATTTGCGTATATTTGACATGCAGTTGGTCACTCTTCCGTAAAACTGGTGAATATTGACTCAAAAGTGTGCCCCGCTGCAGTTGACGACGTTGTAGACCACTGGAAGACGTCGTGCGATCGAACACAAATCTGTTGTTAGAAAATAACGTGAATTGTGCTGGTCTCTTCTCACGTGTCGAATTACATACGTGTCGTTCTCTGACGATGACGCAGAAGGGAGACAACCAACACACAGTTAACTTGAACTGGAATATTTTATGGGGTATCGTTAGCTTTTTCTGGGGTCTTTCTTTAAATTGCGTTATGCCAGTGTTTTTTTTTTTCTTGGATGTATGGAGTACCGCATGAAAGACGTGGAAATCGAAAGTAGTTTGTGTAAAGCGTGTTTAATGGGTGATTCTTTGCTTGTGGTACGGTTTGACAGAAATAAGGTGCGTGAAGACGACGACTATACGGACGAGAACAGACTGGACAACACAGACAACACGTCGAAGATAAACAGAAACGAAAATAGCAAAAGATTATTTCGACAATTACGGGAACTGATGTTTGTTTCCGTCTTCAGACACACGATGTGCAGAGTATGTACACATACGTGTTAAATATGTGTAGTTTGAGTATAGCAGCCCATGAGAAGAATTTTGAACATTTAAATCTGAGTGAATACGTTAATGTGTGCAAAAATGTCGTATTAAATTAGCTGAAGCCTCGTGGAGCTTCTTGTTGTTTGAGCCTTCTCTTACGTAAGTGGTCATCCGTTGTTGAATAGTACACAGTAATCATGTAAATTTCTTCCAAATAGTCTTGCTCTAAGGTTGAGTGAAGCGAAAGATTATAAACCTACGCCATTGCGTATGTGCATAATATTCCGCTTAATAATCCAATCATTCAAGGTTCGTACTAAATGTAAATTTATTCCGCCTTCTTCGAAGTTTGTGTTTAACAGTGTGAAAAATTTGGAAAAATGACTTAGTACTTCCGGTTGTAATTGCCGTGTTTAGTATTTCTTCCCGAATGCATAATGTTAGTTACGTCCAAATCACACATTTTAGAACCTGGAAGAACATCTTTGTTAGATCTTAGGTTATATGTATGTGTGTGTGTGTGTGTGTGTGTGTGTGTGTGTGTGTGTATATATATATATATATATATATATATATATATATATATATATATATATATATATATATATATAAGTTATATATTACATTATTATGACGGTCGGTGTAAATTGAGTTTTTGTTTATTGTCCGACCTTGTTTCTCGCTGTTTGCGTGTGTAAACGTCACGACTACGTAGGACGCGCCACTCTTTCCCCCCTCTTAGTTGTTTGTAGGCCGGAGCATGTCTTGTACGGCGTTTGTGTCGTAGCTACGCCTGAGCACAGGGCCTTGCAATGAAGTGTGTTGTGGGTGGGCAAGGGGGGAGGGGGGTTCTGCGGACCTTGCACGTTGCCAGCAGCCGGAAGGCGCCCATTAATCTTCCTTATGCAAATATACGCGAACCGCGTCACGTGCGACCCTGGCGCTTGTCTGCGGCCGCCCGGTGAACTAGCGCCCTTTGAACTCGTCCCTGCAGTGCTGCAAACTTAGCTGCAGGTAATGCAGCGCCTAGTATTTACAACCGTAACATTCGAAAATAGGAACCCAAGAATAGCCCAAGCATGATACGTATCATTGGAAGTACTGTTTCGATGGAATGCTTACGCTACTGTAAAAACTGAATATAGCATTCAGCGAGTTTTTTTTGCTAAAGTTTTTCGTGGACGTATGTACTGTTATTTTTTTAAATTTGATTTTAACTGCAGTTTAAAACCGGAAGTCATCGTAACTGCCACAATATTGCTTTAATAAATGAAATTGAAAACCGTTAACGTAGTCTTATACTTATTACAATAATAGCTGCTTATTTGAGGCTATTAGTTATTTTATTTTTTCTTTTGGAAACAGATTAGCTTGATAATTATTGAAGTTTCCTAAATTGTCTTTGTACAAACTCTGGCCACATAGTTAAATGCAGAATCATTGTTAAAGAAATTTCTCATCATAATTAATTAATTTTCAAGAATACAAAAACTCTCTTATATTATATGTATTAAGGAATACTTACACGTTGAGGAACATTGCAGTATTTATGTCTTAATATTTTAGCAAAAGTCTGAAATGTTAACATTTCTCTGTGTTTTGTTTCGTCTCTTCATTGTATCGTTTGTCTTGTCTGTATATGTCTGATATCTGTTGCATTTTGTCTCGTCTACTTGTTGTGTTCTTTTGTTATTTTTCTGTTCGTGTCTGATATCTACTGTGTTTGTTGTTTCGTCTCATCGTTGTGTCGCATGATATTTGGTTCATTTTATTTTGTTATTAATTTCATTTATTATCTGTTTGTTTTTATTTGACCCGATTCCATCTTGGAATTTCATGTTGTGTATGTATCTTGCTGACTAAGCATACTCTGCTTATTTTATGGTTTCTTTTATTTGTTTAGTTTTTCTATGACAGTCGGTCAATTTTGCAATGGAGTACGTCCAAGAAACTGAATCTAGTCAAAATTTCTCAAATTGAATAAATTAGAATTTTCGAAAATTCTTTTCCATGACAGTATGTCTTTAGAAAAATTTCCACTTTTTTTTTTGGTAAATGAGATTTCATTTAGCCTACACCAATCCATTGAAAATTAATTTCATAAATATTGATTCCTTGTTTAAATTAAATGCCTACTAACTTTGGAGGTTCCCTGCATGAATTACTACGTACTCATTCTAAACCTACCAAATCATCGATGTTATAAATATGTTCTTGCGCTACAGTTGCTGGGTTACCATCAAACTAATTCTTGGTAGGTGTAGCGCGATGTTTAGATCGTTAAGAATTTTGTCTTGGAAAATCATTACTGTTGGTGAAACCAGTTGGCGTTAGGAAAATGTTTTTTCATTAACTTTGCTGTTTTTAAACAGCAGGCAGCTATGATCACAACTTTTGTTAAAAATAATTTTCCTGTTCACCTTGCGTGTTATTTTTTATTTGTAAAATATTTATATGACAATTGAATAAAAACGTATTTATTAGGTACATAAATAACAGTGCAAGGCACGGCTGGTAACATTCTTAACAGTTATTTCAAAATATAGCTTACCGCTCTGCAATGCTTATTAGGGTCAACGATTTCTTTATAGCTAACTTTGTATTTAAAACACGGTTATGCTTGCTAACTAAGTGGCATATAAGTAAAATAGTAAAATGCAATTTCGAACATTATTTTAGGTGTGTTATTACTATGACGGAAGTTTTTATCGTTTCTTCAAAACAAATTGAAATGGGGTTGCATTTACGACAATGTGGAGCATAACTTTTCAAGTCTAGGCCAACTGCATTTTTGTTGTTTTGATGGTGTTAATTGTATTTTTTTCATATATGATTTTTTTTTTTTGCGGTTTGATTATGTTTTGCAAACTAAAGCATTCCTCGAATCACACAAATGCTTGCCGTAGGTGTGGATGATAGTAATTTATGGATATAATTATTCCGGTTTGGCCTATCATTGAACCTAAAGTTTAGACGTTCCGCTTTGTATTTATCTGAGACCACGCAGTTGTGTGAGTATGTTTCAACCTATTGTAGTCGTTTATGTTAGACATTAATCTAGTATATGAACTCAATTTTATTGAGAAAAAAATATCTCTGATCAGCCAGCGAATACATAACAAGGGATTCGTAATGTGCAGAAGCAAGTGCCGTAATAGAATAGGTACAGTTGTTCACAGGATTACAGAAAAAAAAAAAGTAAATATTTATCAGTCACTGAGTAAATTTTTTTAGCAGCAGTTTTTTTGAAAGGACAATTTGAGTGTAAATACCCAAAACGTGACGAAACTTAAATTATTTTGTATGGCAAATGCGAAGAACTTAAACCGTAACACTGTGCTAAATTTTGTTTATTTCCATAGCCTCCGCGAAGAAAAAAAGGGGGGAGCGGGGTTGGGGCTAGTTGCAATACAAATATTGCTGTGAAACATAATACAGGTAGGCCTACACAATCGCGGGTGGTGAAGGTGACAGTTGTTAGTGCGCAGCCAGGATTTTGATTTGTAGGGTAAAAAAAAAAAAGGTTGCGAGAGGGGGGAGGGGGGACAGCACACGCAAAACCTTATAAATACAATTAATGTGTAAAAAAAAGTGCCCTCTGAGAAAAGGTGTGGGGTGAAGTCACATCCCACCCGTCCCTGGGTGCGGCTCCATTCTCCTCCTACGATGTGATGGTTGTAAAATCTCTCTTTGAAGCTTGAAGGGGGTAGGGGGGTTCAGAGTGTCAGCTTGCGTTGTATTACAGTTGGAGCGCGCGCTGTCGTGGAAGCCTCTTTACGCGGAGCAGGTGAGGCTGCGTTTGTTGCGCACGTGCCAGTCCTCACCCCCCCCCCCCCCCCCATCACAGACGGACTGTCGCGCACGTGACCGCACGCCCGTGGTCGGTCCTCGCCGCGATGGGCGCACCTGGCCTGGTAGCCTGTGCTGGAAAACACAGCTTGAGCGTTCGTATGCGAGTTACGAGTTACGTAGAATGGTCAGATTCGCATACGAACTGGCTTATCTGAAAACCGGTGTGCTCAGCTGTCTTGAGCTGTTATACGGAACAAGTGTACGGAGTGAGCGCCGTATCGCCTGGCTCATGGACGGTGTTGTAGCGTTTCACGCGCGTATTTTTTTACGCGAAACCGCTTTACACGTTTCAAATTACATTTCTTTACGAAAAGAACATACACTTATAACGACGTTTCTATGTTTTTGAAAATTACAGCACGCTTGTTAAAACATGTTTTTTCGAGCCTCTCAGAATGGTTAAAAACGGCATTTTAAGACTACTGTAACTCCGAAAATACAGACTGAATTCGTCAATATTGCAAAGCGAGAGACATGCGTTGACTTTACTTCATACTATCCAAAAATAAAATTTTAGTCACAGCTTAAAGTCCCACAGGGGAGAAAAACTGCAACGAAAACCTTGTACGCCAACTTGAGGTTCTGTGAATAGAGGTGATATGCTTCCCTTCCAGTTTGGTACTCTGGCTCTTATCGCTCCGCTGTTCCCACGCCTTAAGGCCTTGTTACGGAGTTTTGCAGTAATTTCGAAAATATATTTTTTTATTGCTACTTAATACTCATATCAAAATTTCGCTGCACAGTTTTGATACTTATGTGTTATAATTTGCAGCTGAATTTTTTTGTAGAATTATACTGAACGGTTTTTTTAGATTTCACTATCCAAAGTACCACGTTTTTCGTCGTAAAAAATAAGCAAAAATGAAGGAATTTTTTTTTTTACTGGCAAATGGTACATTATTAAAAAAAACGCGTCCACAGTATTGTGCATCGTGTGATTGCACATTGACTCAAATTTTTTTCAAAACTTTTGGTTAAAAATATTTGAGTTATTGGCACCAGTCTGAAAAAAAAACTCGGGAACAAGCCCTTAAACGTGAACATTTGAAACCGGTGCAGATTCCTCTTAAGAGGGCGTGGTACATAATTCAACCCTAAAAGCATTAATCTATAACTTTCGGTTTCTTGAAGCCAATTTGCGAAAATTAAACAATAGCAATCCTATACAATAGTTTTAGCCAACGTTTCAAACAAAATTGTTTCCAGTGCTACGAACTTCTGAGGCACAATCTCTGACGCCGGAACCTCGTGCATTTAACTGCAGCGCAAGAGATCACGCGTAACGAATTAGTAATTCTGGATAAATATTTACTCATAAAGTTGGCAAATACCATTATCTAGGATTGTCATTGAGTATTTTTTTCTATATAGTCTTCGGAAAAAACGTAGAAATCAATTGATATTTTCAGCGTTTATTTATCTACCACGCACTCTTAAACTGAAGTTTTGTGTTAGTGCACAACCCTCGTGAGCTTTTTAAAACGCCTCTAGAGTGAGATATTTCTAGTCAGCGCTTAACATCGTGGTCTTCAGCGCTGGTGAGGAGTGACATGATGTGAGTATGGAGCAGCGCCGGAATGAAAAGGCGGGGTAAACGGGAGTGACCCGTGGAAACCCGCCGGACAATGGCAAGGTCTGCTGCGTTTCCCACATACTTAAGAGTGTTTGGTAGATAAATAAACGCTTTTTTCGAAGCCAATATGGATAAAATACTCAAAAGACAATCCTAGATAATGGTATTTGCCAACTTTGTGAGTAAATATTTATCCAGAATTACTAATTCGTTACGCGTGATCTCTTACGCCGCTGTTAAATGCACAAGGTTCCGGCGTCAGAGATTGTGCCGCAGAAGTTCGTAGCACTGGAAACAATTTTGTTTAAAACGTTGACTAAAACTGTTGACTAGGATTGCTATTGCCTAATTTTCGCAAATTGGCTTCGATAAATCTACAGTTATAGAATAATGCTTTTAGCGTTGAATTATGTACCACGCCGTCTTAAACATCGGGAACGTCCCCACAGGGTACCGAACCCAAATGATCGCGATTGGAGGCGAGTGGTCTAAGGAAATGTAGTGGTCAGTCGCCTACTGTGTTAGTTAAATGTTTTTCTTTCACAGAATGACAGTTTTTTCTTGCGGCTGTAGAACATGATGCGTAATCAGAAGTATATGTGGCGAAGTGTATATGTATACACACAAATATACATATACAGGTGCCCCGTAAGTCCGGTCTCATAGAGCAAATAGAAATGGGTGAAATATTGAATGTTGTAATAGTGTTGTAGTGTGTTGGCGTAAGACAACAGCAGTGTGGTCACTTACATGTGTCATTAAAACAGGAAATGCTCAAATTGATGGTCGCAATGTACTTTGCACATGCGTATGCGATGGTTCAACTTGCTTTGTGCACAATGTAACATGGTCGGCGGGATGGAACGGCATGTAGTAGTAATGTTATTATTCACAATAACATTTCATTACAATACAACACTATTAAAACATTCCATATTTCACCAATTTCTATTTGCCCTATGAGACCGGACTTACGGGGCATCCTGTATACACACGCACACAAACACACACAAACACACACACACATACACACATACACACACACATACACACACACACATATATATATATATATATATATATATATATATATATATATATATATATATATATATATATATATCCTGTTTATGAACGCAGCGTAAATATATTTGCGAAATGGATTTTCGTTACATTTTATTCTTTAATTAGTCTGTGATGCTTGAGTTTTGGTTATTTACTGTAAACATTGGTTTTCCAACCACAAGCGAAGTTGTCGGGTGAATTAGTTTAGTGTTCAACGAGAGAGACGTGATTTAAAATGAACGTTTAGTTGAGTTAAATAAAACCTACTTGGCGTAACCATATAATTTTTATAGTGCCAAGTAAATACTTTTGTTCCAATTTTGTTGCTCCAAAGTATATTTGGTTTGCATAAGTAAGTTTGATTGCCTATACATAAAGTTTTCATCGTCTTCGACGCACCCCTTTCGTTTGTACCTATAATTACCAAACATCCTGTATATGCGTTGTCGGGTATTGTACTTAATATTTATGATTGGGGATCTTGCAGTAACATTCGCAACCAACCAGGCAGTGTGTTGATAATTGGCGCATTCTTGTGGATGTTTTGTAAAATGAATGCCATAAGTTTTACGTATTCGTTACTGGTTTTCTGTAGAAATAGTTTTGGCAGGTTATTTTTCAACTGAATGGAGCACCATAAAAATACAAATACTGTAAGTATTAAAATTGTACTGCAGTTGCAAAATAACTATCCAGGTGTGGCTATACAACCATGTTGAGTCAACAGAATCAGACGTGTTGTATTTTCGTCAGATAAAATATTTTGTAAGCTCATGTACATATTTATTTGGCCGTAGTCTGAACAAATTCTTGGTAAATATGCGTAGGCTTTAATATTTCTCCAGTTTGTAAACTGTTCATAGTTTTTAATGAAGTGCCTACTTTTGAAGCTTTGAGCGATGAAGTTATATAATAAATAGGCCTAAATAAATGACATTTACCGAAGATTTGCAAATATTTATTTCGTTAAGTAAAAATTAGTAACCCTTGCTGGCATGTTATCGTTGATTAGTTGCAATGAAGTGCGTGTACATTAGCACGGCCACGTGTCTTTGTGCTAACTTAAATTTCCGCATGTGCTTATTATACGTGTTTGAATATGCGTATGTTTCATAAGACACTTTCCTATATAAACAAATTCGTGGTCCAAGATTTGAAAAATACCGCAGAAACAGCAATTGAAGGGTTTCTCTAGAATTTGCAGCTAGTCTATTGGAAAAGTCTTTCACTCCGGAAACTAAATTATACGGTTGTTCATGTTGTGTTGCAGTTAAATTTCCCAAGAGTAAAGGACGATACACTGTACTGGTCTTCATTTTTAAACGTCAGGGAAAATTAGCTTTATATTGTTGTCATTCTTTTTTATGCTGAGGTTTATGGTTGACAGACGCAGCTTTCTGCTGAAAGAGGAATCTCAATAGATTTTAACATTTATGGTATTACGTACAATAGTTTTTTTCATGTTTCAGTTTGCGAGTTTTTTTGTGAGCATTCAAAATCTTTACGGCTGGTATAAAAATAGAGAATGACAACCATAAAAGTTTTCTCCTCCGCTTCTTCTCATTGGACTTATACGAAAAAAAAAATAATTCTGCAGTTACGTTGTGTGTGTATAATTATTTGTAATTTATTCCTAATCATGACCTGTATTAAATTTTTGAAAAATTTTAGACTTATTTTTATAATATTGTAATTTTCCAGCACTTTGGTATGTAAGTAAAATGAACTATTTTTGTTTCAGGTAGCTGCTGAAATATATCGATACGCCCCTCATGTCTGAGGTAAGTTCAACTTACCACCTGTTTTTTTTATTTAGTGTTTCATTATTTTGTATTAAAATATAAGGATTTTTGGTGTGTAGGTGAATGAAGTATTTGGCCAGACTACATCCGTGAAACAATTTTGTTTATGTTTAATATACTCTGCTACTAGCGGATTTTTCCACAGCAGTGTCGGACAGGTAATTAAAAAATAACGTGCGTGTCTCGTGCAGTTCCGAAACTCTCGAACCACCCACCTCCATCCTTCGATCGCCTCTGCATTGAATTGGGGGAATTTTTTTCAGTTGTGAGTAGAATATGCTGAGACACACAACGAATCATCATGGCTATTTAGTAGAGTTCGATGTATTTAGGGATATTTGCTTAGTTTTGAGGTTATGTCCACTACTTTAGTGCTTAGATTGGTTCAAAATCGATGTCTCCTGAAAATAAGCAAATTTATTTCCGTGGACTTCCGCGTACCTAAACTACTGATAGTGAGTGATTTGCAGATGTTAGAATAAAAATTCTCATACTGAATAAGTGTTGTTACATTTCTTCCCCTCTTCGAAACGGTTCAGCGATTCTATTTGCTACAATTGATAATATTTTGAATAGGAAGGATAATGAATTACATTAATACGAAAATATGATACTGTAAATGTTTCTGGTAGTAATTAACACTAGCGAAGTTCCAATTGGACACAATAGATGGTTCGGGAAGGAATATTCGTCTACCTGTGTCCCACTATAGCAGACTACGGCGGCAGTTACCGACTCAGGCTTACGTGACGAAGAGACTGAACCGACGATGGTTGAAGACCAGTTTCAGACATAAGTCAGCATTATAACAGTGACGTGTTTTACCGTTTTAAGACAGGAGGAATACCATAAATGGGGGGGGGGAAATTAAGAATTAAATATTTAAATTATAAAAAGGTTAATACAGGAATAAATGGAATGACCACGCCAAGAATGAATTACGACATATTGATTGGCCAGCTATTTGACAGGTGATAAGGAAAAATACCTCAGAAACAATGGGTCAATAACAACAAATCAGTTACTGTAACGAGTATATAACAAGCAGTTTGCCTAATATCCCCGAAAGAAGAGGCGTTAGCCAGCAGGCCCATCTTTACTGGAATTTCACTATGTCTAAACCAATTGCTAATTTTTTTACGGCCAGTTTCACTATTAATAGTGCTAAATGTAATGAGGAGGTTTCACATACAATTTTTACAGTTATTCATATAACATTTTGTTAATATGGTAAGCTGGTATTGTAGATATATGTTTCGTACCCATAAATGCATTGGCATGTGTATGGAACTGTTTATATAAGTCGTCTGAAAAAAAAATATTTTGTACTATTGTTTTAGTAAACACTTTCGAACAAAATATATTCTTTCCTGCCGTACAACATTTTAGAATTGTTGCGATGTGTGACTACATGTAAAAGATTGAAAAACTAAATTGTATGGTTGAAAATGTGTTCCAATACAAAATTGCATGTACATTATTTGGATTGTCATTTTTTTTTTTTTTTTTGCTATAATACGGGCAATTCCGATAACAACTACACATTTTAAACTGTGAAATCTTGCTAAGCCAAAGTAAATCAAGACTAATCTTCCACTAAAAGACTACTAGCGCTGCGACAAAAAAGGAGTCACATTTTATTCCTCAATGTCAAGACCTTACCTTCACAGATCGTGCTGCCTGACTGAATTACTGACTGACATATTAAACCGCAGCCCAAACCGCTGGACCTAGAAATGTGAAATTTTTTGTGTGTGTTCCCTTCAGGTCGTAGGTGAGCAATAATAAGGGATTTTTCGAAATTCGTCCTCTAAGGGGGTGAAAAGACCTGAAATGTTTTTGATTAACTATCGATATCTATTGAACCCTTCGGGATACAGAGTTGCATTTTACTTCAAAATGATGCTGACGTGAATACACAAAAAAATTGTTATTCGATTTTTCGAAATCCGACTCCCAAAGAGTAAAAAAGGGGAGAAATGTGTTTTTTTGTTAATCGTCTGTACAGCTCGAGCCCACTGGACTATCGTCGTGATTTTTACTTCTATTGGATAGTATCCAAATATATAACACAGAACAAGACGTTTCGAAAGTCTTTAATTAAGGAGGTGAAAAGACGACGTAAAATGTGTTCTCGATTATTCTTCCATAACTGTCGAACCAGTCAAGATATCGAAGTGCTGTTTGCTTCAGAATGATGTTTACGTAAAGACCGAAAATATATTTCAGGATATTTTCCGAATTCTACTCCAAATATGTAAAAAAGGTAACATATGTTTTCGTTCTGTGATCTATATATATATATATATATATATATATATATATATATATATATATATATATATCACTGAATTGTTAGATATTGGCGTGATTTTTGCTTAAGATTATAATACTTACTCAAATGCCTGAAATGTACAGGGTGCGGCAGCATAAATTCCTGTTTTGATATAAGCTACATTCAGGCTGTAGATGTCTTAGCGGGGCGGGAATGGTCTCTTTCGAGAGGCGTTGGTGTAAAGTTTTGTTTCCCACCGCTGTCAATCGCCATCATGCGTTGGAACAGTGAGGAACGTATATGAACATGTTCCCCCGCGACTCGATGAATTGGACTTACGGAACATTTGGTTCCCACAAGACGGAGCAACGGCCCACACTTCAGGGGCATCGATGGTTGTTTTGAGGGAACACTTCCCAGAGCGCCTCATTTCAATAAGTAACGTTTGAAGTGGCCAGCCTGCCTCCCCCCCCCCCCCCCAGATTAGGCCACTTGTGATTTTTTTTAATGATTTGATATCCCATGTTTATGTCAACAATCCAAGGACCCTACACGTCCTGAATGCAAATATCCGGGCAGAAATTGCCAACTTACCCACTACTGTGTTGGAAGTGTCATGAGAAACGCCAGAAATCGGCTTACTCAGCGAATGGACAATGGGGGCCGTTACTACCTGATTTGATTTCCAAACTGTGTAAAACCATACTTAATATATGTACCTATATTATAAAAATTAAAATGGAAACTTTCTGATTCATATAATGAGTTTTATTGACGTGTTAAGAAAGGGAGTTATGTTGCCGCATCCTGTAGTTTATTGAGTTTTCAAAATTTGACATCTAAGGGGGTGAAAAACGGTATTGAAGGTGTTTTCAATTAATCGTCTATATATTTTAAAATCAGAGAGCTATCTATCGTCACGGTTGCCACTTAAATTTGACGCCCATACAATAGCCTTAATTGTCTATACAGTTTTTTTTTTTTTTTTTCGAATCCTGAAGCGGTGAAAATACATGGAATATTTTTTATAGATAAATCCACGAATGCTATCGAACACGCCGAGATATAGAGTTGCTTTTGGTGTTATGATTGTGTATACGTAAATGCCCGTAAACAGATTTCAGAACTTTTCTAAATCCGAACTCTGGAGAGCTGTGAAGGAATGAAACATGTTTTTAAATGAAACGGCAGTTACACTTTGACTGAATGGGTTGTCGTGGTTTTCACCTCGGCTCAGTTGGATACTTATAGGCCTACAAATGTTTAGCATGTGGTGATAAACTTTTGTAAAGTTCGATCGCTAAAAAGGTGAAAAGGCACAACATTTGTTTTCATTCACCCCATGAAATCTACTCAACCAGTTGAGACATTGAGATATTTTTTGCTTCAGAATGATACTTTAAGTACGAGAGTAATAAGCTCAGTTTTTATTATGATAAAATAACTCTCAAACACCAGGTTTTATGAAAAAAAAAGGGGGGGGGGGCTCTCTTAGTAAACGATCCAAAAGAGCAAGTACCGCATTAGGGAAGTAATTTATAGGGAAATTCCTTATAATTATGGAACTATATATTTACATATGGTTGTACAACCTCTATATGGCCAGTGACTGAATACTTTATTTTTGTTTTAAATTAATTTTAGACAACTGTTGAGGGCACTGTCATCCGCTATAAGTAAAAGAGGCATCATATCATGTTTACTACTAATACGATCCAAATTCGCCCTCATATTCAAGGTCTGTTTTGCTATGACTATTAATAATGCCCGGGGCAGTTGTTAAGATTAGCAGGGATAGACTAAGGATAGTTTTTCACACAGGTAGCTATAACTACGTAGCCAGCTGCAGAGTAAGGTCACCCTGCAGTTTGGTCATCATAACACTTGATGGCCGAGGTACTAATCTCGCGTACAAAGAGGTCCTTCAATTTAAGTATATACTAAGCAGTGGGCAAAACGGAGTAGAGGGGCAGAATGGAACACTAACTTAGTCCAAAAACTATAAAACTTTATTGAGTTGTTGTGCATGCGACCGCGAAGTTTTTAGGTGAAAAAAAAAAAAAAGAAATCACTTTTGGTGGAAGGCGAGTCAAACTGGGGTACAGGGGCAGAATGATATGCCAAAAAGATTTAATTTAATGAAAAAAAAATATGTCTACCAAAACAAATTATAGTTTAGGGGAGGTGGGAGCCAAAGCGGGGTGCAGCGGTAGAACAGGATATAAAAAAAAAAAATGTTTGCAGCAATTTTCCTTTTTAAAGTGTAGGTTTGTATTGTTTGAAATGCTATTCTGAGAACATTTGTAAAATAATAAGTTTGTTTATTCTAATGAGTTGTAGTGAAATGAGTAACCCGAGTTTTCAGTTTGGTTCAGTTTGCAGATTTATGAATTTCATGAGTGTGATAATTAAGTCAGCTTTGGTTTTCATTTTTTTTTAATTTTTTTTTCTGTGCAGCATGTAGCAAATTATTGTTTCTATTAAATATTTAGGTGTATTTCGCCAAATTGATTTGCTGTTATTAAGTGTAAACAAACAACCAATTATTGCTGACGAACTTACCTACAACCACAGAATATTTTAGTTTTGTAAGAGGTTTTTGATTATGAAACTTATGCTATTGCAATTTGATAGCAATGACAGTCACAAGACATTAGTTAATGGATATTAAAGCCCATCGCATTTGTCCTTGTAAGAAAGAAGGAAGCTTTGCAAAAAGCAGATAGTAACATTGTTAGAGCATCGTGCCGTTTTTGCAGTCAGCCAAGATGAATACACCACCTCGCATCAATCCCTTGGTGGCTCTTTCCCTATTACCAGGGCGGCGAATTACCGACCTCAAGGTCGCGGAAGTTCGCTTTCCTCGGAGTGGGGAAGGGGATGGTGCGGTGGGCGGGAGAGTTGCCAGGTTCATGTGGGCAGGTGACCTTGAAAAGAGTTGGCCCTGGGTTGGGAATGGAGGGAGTAGCCGTGCGTCACCGCGATATTGATTGGCTGGCAGGCACAGGTGAGTCGCGGGGTTGCTGTGGCGACCGTGCATCGACATGGCAACCGCAGCGCTGCGCTCTGCTTGCTCCAGTCTAGCGGGAGGGGAAGTGAAGACGGTTAGGGGTGGGGGAAGAAGGGTGGGAGTGTTGCCGAGCGGGCCTGCCGCCTGGTGTCGGTAACTGTCGGAGACATGCAACTTTGATGCCTTAAGGGAGCCACCACCTCGCATTTCTGTGGCAGTTCTGTCGGGGAACGTAGGCGGGACATGACAGTGAAAAATTTATTTCATTATCATCGGCGACTTTTTAGTTTCCATTGTACGAGAACAGAGAGTGAGGTCTGGTTCTTGGGGCGTCTTTCCAGATCAGTCGATTAAGGAGTATTATATAATATGTTTAATTACACTACTATTCGTTAATTAAATTACGATTTAGTTGAATTATGGTTTTCAGTAGGCTTATTAAACAATACAATTGTTGCCCTTGAATGAAAGATTTGTGAGATCGCTAGCGTGTGGACCCAAAATGTTTTTGTATTGTTATGTCGGATTCCTTCAGACTTGTTTCTTAATAAGGCACACGGCTGTTTAGTTTTTTAATCACTTAGCGGACCTCAGAATTTGTGGTGCGCTATTTAATAATTTCTTTAATAACTTATTTTTTGCAGTGTGAATGGATGATTAAACGAAGTGTGTCTGGAGAATTGTTATTGCAGCGTTTTGTCGTCCCAGAAAACCAACAGTGATACAAGAAAATAATAAAAGAAACGAACGAGTTAGTCAACACGTACATAAAATAAACGCATGGAAATTTGTTGTGAGTAGTTCTTTCAAATTATATATTAAAATTAAAAACAAAGAATCAAAATAAATAATACGGTCAGTTACTGAGGCGAAGACAATGTCACACACGCCAGTATATAGACTAGTCACAATAGTGAGCACTTAGGTTCTTTCATAAAATATGCGTCGTTTTACCAAATGAAAATACAAACATTAACAGTGTAATAAATAAACACATGGTATAGACTTCACCTTATTTATAAATTTTAACGCTTGAGGAAATGATAAAATATTTTTTTATTGTTACTCTTGAAAAACCACTAATCATAAGTGCTCACTTCATCCTGAATAGACTATAACGACTACTACTTCAGGCACAAGACTAGACATAACGGTGACGACACATAAAATCACAGACATTTTCCTAGGACGTGCTTATCGCGACGTTTTGGGAGCTCACATATGCTCCCATCTTCTGGCAAACTACGAAAAAAATCCTTACACGTCTGTTTTTTATAGCGGGAAGCTCGTGATTCCGAGTTGCGCCTGTCTGTGCGAAGAAACACGCCATTTGTGACGGCGTGTGAAACAACCAGAACAGTCCTTGTGAGGTCAGACGATAACTCATGTCATGATCGTGTCTTGCCATGAAAAGTTTTCGGTGAGCATGTGGTAAGTGATTTATGGCATCACCTAATACGTGTTATACTGTAGCGTTTCTTGGGCTAGAAATTACCTGATTATGTTGGACGTGCTTCTGTAAGGATTCACAACCGCACTTAACGTACGTATGTAAAAGTTTTTAGGATTGAATTCCGAACACCAAAGAATCTAGGTATGTTGAAAAGTTATTTTTGTTAGTGCGAAATGTCGGCAGTGAATTATTAATCATTAATTGTTCTACAACATAAAATATGAAAATTAATGTATGGCAAAAAGTGTACATATTTGTAAAGCATCATTAAAATAAATTGTAGTTTTAAGTTGTTACGGCTACGTTTGAGATGGATTCAGAAATACCACTTAGCCTACGTAGCGTAGGAAGTAAGAAGTACGTACGTACGTACGCATGCACGCACGCTATGCGAGGTTGTGACTGCCAGCACGCAACTCCAGTGTTTCTACTTTTACACGTACGTACGTACGCGCGCTACTTGGTGGTTGTGAACCCAGCTTAAGAGTGTTAACGTGGTAAAAAATGCATAATGTTATATTTGCACGACATAGTGTTCGTTTTATAGACGTCACTTGTGCCTATATTTCCCACTTTTAAAAAATTTTTGGCTCTCAAGTTTTTTCATATCAGCATGTTAAAAACTCAGAATTTGCAAGTTACGGGAGCATAGTAATAATAGTAATAACAAAAACCGAGCGTCTTAAGCGAATGAAATAATTTACACTGAACTTATATATTATGGGCAATATGCTAAAATATATATAAAAAAACACGCAACAGTCCTATTGTATTTTTTAAAAATTGCCATAAAAGAAGGAAATTGTCATTATTTTGAGATTTTTTTTAAATGTACAAAGGAATCTCACGGTGTGTTTTAGAATATTTCAGCACATTGCCCATAATATCTCATTTCTGTGTAAATTGATTTTGTTATTACAATGTTCCCGTATTTTGCCAATTTTGACTTTGCCATGTCACTATGGGAAAACTATGAGAGTTAAAAAATGTTTACAAGTGGAAATGTAATCACAAGTAACGTCTAAAAAGATATCGCTATTCCGTGCGAATATAAAATAATGAATTTTTGCCACGTGAACGCCCTTAAGGGCGCGGTTCACTTCAGTTTTTAATGTCTTTATTTATTTTTATATTTGCACCAGATATATTTTTTCTTTTTTCAGACATAAATTGTGACTAAATCTTCCTCTTAGGAAATTTGTGTATCTCTCATAGTTTTTGCGTAATGAGTCGTGAACGTCAAAATTTGCACTTTACGGTTTTATGTACGCCAACTGACGTACCAAACCGAAAAAATTCACAGTGTATAGCAATGTTGTAGGCTATGATTTGAAATATATAAAAACAAATATATATATATATATATATATATTTGTATTTTTAAAAAAAAATTTGAATTTTTAATTTTACATTGTAAAATTCAGCATTATGTAAATTCAGCGTTTATGAACTGGTCAGCCAAGATTTCATTCTTGTGGATGTAAGAGGGGAGTTGCGAGAATAGTGACCTCGATATAACTGTTCAGTGACGGACGATGTAGAACCTCTAGAAGAGTCGATGGTGTACTACTTGTGTGACTAAACACGATCGGTCTTCTACGTAGCGGCATTTTTTTTTTTTTTTTTTTAATGTGTGAGAGTTGTGATTTTACATTTCCCATGTTGTGTCCTGATTTTACGCCAGCACGCACGATTTTAACTCGTCGGAGTTTGCGCACTTTAGTTTAGAAGGTGTTCGATACTTTTACATCACTTCCTGTGAAGACAGGATCGGCAGACGTGGATTAAAAAACGTGAATTTATTTCTTTGAAAACGTAGTGTAGGGAGCTCACCGCGACACAGAAACGTATACTACTGTGCCACAATTTGCAGCACTCCTTACGTATTAGAGCTTGTCAGGCTTTCAATAATCCGTCATTGCGATTTATTAACATGGGCTGTTGCCGCTGTCGACAATCGCAGTAAATGATCGATGTCTACCCGCATATGGAATGAAAAGAGAGTTCGTTTGCTCCACTCCTATGACTGCATTATTTTTGGTCCGAGCCGGGATTAAGCAACCATGCACTTGAATAATTCATGTCGTCTTGCGTTGATTCCAGGCAATTCAGTATGTGTGTCTAGATGTAGTGTACTCCTGATGAATTGTTTACCTTAAAGTTGGGTGTAACGCTAGCTTTAATTTGATTATTTCGCCATTCTTATTTTTGTATAAATATGATGTAGATAATTGACAATGCACCTCGTTCTATACAGTTTTTGTCAGCTTTTGCGAATAGCCGTTTACATTTGACAAACACATTGTTACGGTTCCGCTACCCTGCGGCAGCAGGGGTGTCGCAAGAATGCGGTCAGTGGGTGTTGACTATTCGGCAATCCTAAATAACCAGGCGAATTGCAGCAACAGAAGTAGCCCAATAACACCTTACCCACCACCCTTGCAAAACTCTTGATTCAGCAGGGATTGCTTCGGCCCAGACCATAGCGGGGAGCCAATCAGAGGGGAGGAATCTGACGGCCCTGGTGGGAGGTGTGGTGCGAAGGAAGATTTCAACGACGAGCTAGGGGCTCGGGGGAGTAAATCTTCTCCGGTCGCGACTTCATCTTCCGACTCGGGGGTCGAGTATTGGAGCCAACCTTCAGCGACTTAGAGCGAGCAACGTCGTTGAGGCACTTTTACTTCCTCGACCTTCAACGGCGGTACGAGCAGTTAGTTTCTCCTTGATTTAGGGACGGTGCATTATCCTACACCTATCTACTGCCACACCCTAACCTAACTCTTTCTCTCCCTTCTTATTCTGGTTTACTGATATTTATTCCTTGTGTCTCCAGTAACTGATATATTCTGTTACGATTTTCTCGGTCTTATTTATCTCTCCCGATATTGGAACGAGGTGTACCGGGGAGAAAATATAGCAATATGCAGTATCTCGGGCAACTTATTTGAGTGCTGCATATTGTAAGCACATATTACTTATATTTTCAAAGAAAAATAATTACGCTAAGTTTACTCTCTTTACGATCATCTTATCAAGTGGGTGATTTTGATTCGATGATATTTATGGATATATTTCACTACATGTAGTACTTTTTAGGTTGAAAAATATTCACAGTATGCTACTGAACGTTTGTTGGCAATGACTATTAATAGCAAAATGTTGAATTATTAAAGTAGGAAGTGGAATAATAGCTAGGTTAAAAGTGAAGTTAACACAGATTTGCGTAAGTCATCACAGGACAGGATTTTCGAGAGGAGTCATCTATGGACTTCGTTAAGTAACCATTACTGCATTCACCTGAAGCGATTTCGGGATACCAATGAAAACCGATATCAGGATGATTGGAGCCGGGTATCGAACCCGGGTCCTCCCGAATGCGAATCCAACGTGTTAACGTTGCACCACCTCGCTCGGTAGAGCAGTGAAGTCTCATATGTGAATATGACAAGGGAAATACGTTTTTAATGTTACATTTAGGTTATATTTTGAGATTTTAAAATTGAATATGTAGAAGTTTCAATCGGTCAGTATTCTGATGCGGTTCTACGATTGAATGGTGTAAGGGTAGTGCGCGACACGCCGGTCGACCAGGATCGATATTTCTCGTCGACTGCTGCCAGTCGGCGGGGAGCGAGAGATCTATTTGAAGTCTGAGGCGAAGCTAAACGCGTCCCTTGCCCGTTCCCCCAATGGTTTATATATGGCCCCAGCATTGCACCAGCAGGAATATATAAACCATAGTTATAATTACTCAGGGGAACAGAGCGAGAGCGACTGAGGGAGTATGTGAGGTCGTGTAAAAGGGGGGAGGGCCGCTGGAGATAGGCTGCAACGCGCCCCGGTTTGTTATTAGCCGAGTGACCATCGTACCGGAGGTCACGTGATCGGGTGTTTAAGTTTGGACTCTTATTTCTGGGTTGCGAGTTGGAAATAGCGTTTGA
The DNA here is from genome assembly GCA_003012365.1 of Medauroidea extradentata. Taxonomy (NCBI): domain Eukaryota; kingdom Metazoa; phylum Arthropoda; class Insecta; order Phasmatodea; family Phasmatidae; genus Medauroidea; species Medauroidea extradentata. The sequence continues at coordinate 26,757 of PNEQ01046605.1, read as the reverse complement.
GGGGGGAAATTTTCTGGGGAACTCCCTCGCAGTTCCGCCGGGGACTTCGGGCAGCGTGCGCGCGCGGGTCTCTTCGTCAGGCTCCGTTCTCCGGTAGAACCTTGGAGGTGTCGGCGTCAACGCTCTCGAGGATCGCAGGAAGACGCGGTCGTCGGTCGTCGTTGTGTCGATGTCGCGTCGTCGCGCCGGTGTCGATTCGTCGCCTGCGTGCCACGTGCGCGCACCAGGAGGAGTGAAGAATGGAGAGTCCATGTCCGGAAGCCGCTGGAAAATGGCGCGGACGTCCTTCGACCTGTGGCGGTCGTCGACGTCGTCTTTCCCCTGTGGATGCTCGCTGCGCCGGTCCGCAGGGGAAGTCGGCGGCTTGGAGGTTGGCAATCTTGATTGACGGTAAAATGTGGGAAGGAAATGTCCCCTTCCCCCTCTTTCTTCTCCCATCGTTTTCGACCTACTGTGGGAGTCGGAGGCGACTTAGATCGAGATATGTTCTCTGACGGTCGCACGTTCGTTTATGCTCGTATTTCTTCGTGTAACATCGGAATTTTATACAAACGCGGTACGTGTTAGGCTCAGATGTGACGTATTGTATAGATGAGTCTATGCATTCCGAAAAGGTGATCGATCCTATATTGCGAAGTTGGTTACGTTTTATAAATTTAATTTATTTCCCTGCGTATTGCTATAAAAGTCAGTAATAAATTAATGTACATTTTACGTGAACTAACATTCTACGTGAGTTATTTTGGCGAATGCATTTGATATAAAACAAATTATATAAAATTCCCTGTATGAATTCTAGAAGTATAAATTCCGTGTACTTTCGCCGGTTGTTCGGAACTGCTGCGCACAACGAAGTTTTTCGCTAGCAAATTAACGCTGTGCCTCAAATTTCTCTACTCAACACGAAAATTGATTTTAAAGTATAGCCTAAAGCCTAATTTGTAAAGAGTCGCGAAAATATACATTGCGTTCCGTATTGTGTGTATACGAGGCAACTAACAATGCTCAGTTGTTTATATCTAGTCCGACGTTGTAAGCAACCGATTTTGTGGTATTATAAACTGTTTGGCAGCATTTATTGGTTAGAAGTAATTCCAGTTACGATAGCGCGGTTTGCAATCCAAATTAGTTTTCTGTGAGTTATGTGTTGAATGGTCTCTTCAGCTTCCATGGATTAGTATGCGACGCTGGATTGTGTCGTGAAGAAAAAGTGTGATGTGTGACATGACACATTGTATTCGTGTGAGAATTTGTAGCTTGGAAAAGAGGGAAGGGGAGGGTGAGCTGCGTCATGCGTAAGCGCAGGTTACTTATCTAGAGGGTAGTTACGGTCGTAATAAAATAATAGAAATAATTGCTCTCTTATCTCTTTGCAAACACTTTGGTGGTGCACGAATTTCAGACCTTTAGTATATACCTCCATGCAAGTGACATTTTCCCCCAGATGCAAGATTTCTTGCTTTTAGTCATACTTGTAATCCTTAGCTTCACGCTCAAAATAATTTATTTGCCATGAAGATGATTTTGTTGTGACAAATAAACTTTTTGTTTGAATATGAACCACTGCTAAGCAACTTAATTGCGTTGCTGTTATAGTTGTTCATTGGTAATTTTAACGATATAGTTAGTTACATTTTTAAATACAAGCTGTGTGTGGAAAACATTACCTGATTCTCTACAGAATAAGTAATATTATTTGCAGTGGAAGGTTTATAAAGAAAACAAGTGCAGTAAAAGTAATTTTTCTTTCCTGCACGCTAAACAGCCTCAAAAAAAATTGTTTCTTTTCTATAAGAAATAGTTACTGTTTGTATATATGGTGTGTACCTAATTTTTAGACGTTAGTGTAATCAGGTAAGTACCCTAGAAAGTCGTCATCAAATCGATATTGAATATTGTGAACGCATTTGGGAACCGGTGTAGACATAACAATTCTTTGGCACAGTATATAATTAATTCATTTTACAAACCTAATGCATTTGGCCGCAAATAACGTAAGCAGTATTAATAACAATACTATTGATAATTTGTGTTTGTTTGACTAAACTGTAAATCTCTTTGTGCTTTCACAAGGAAAGGCCTTGAAAACCCAGTTGCCGAAGAAACTCCTTGTAAAACTATAATGGTTGTTCATATAAAAATACAACGTAGAATATATGTTTGTAAAATCACGAGAAGATTGTAGATACTCGTTTGACTTTAATAACCTTTAAGTAAGTAGATTTTACATGAAGTGATAAAGGAAACAAGTTTCGTGGAAGAACTCAGATTCGAACCGACAACCTCGCGCTTAAATACAATGCGTATTACCCCTAGACAAACTTCACTTACTAGCCATTGGATTTTTTTTGTATATATTCAATGTACAGTTCAATGGTTCAACTTTTTTAAATTTTGATGCATACAGTTAATATGAAAATTCACTTCATTTCAGAAAAATGCTTTTCAGAGGATGTGATTTTTGTGTAGGCTAACTATGTCATTTCCGATGTGCCTATGATTTTTTATTGGAGTGTAGTATTGATTCTTGATAAGGTGGTTTTACCTGCAGCGACAACTATTAGAATACATTCTTCGTGGCAATTGCTCCGTTTTTACTCGACAATGCAAACAAAAGGCAACGGCGAAATTTGTTCTCTTTTGCTACCAGTGATTTTTATGTCGTGAAGAAAAGGGAACGGGGTGTGTTTTCATAGATGTTTTGCAAATCACTTACTCAGTTTCATGCTATTTTCGTGGAAAATTAAATGCGTAACCGTAACTGTGTAAGGTTATGTGTGATCGGAAAGTTACTGAATCGATCGGTCGTGTTGAGGTGTACCATATCTCTCTAAAGTCTGCTAGGGGTTTCAAAATTTGTGGTATGAAAATTTATTGAGCTAGGCACATACGTGTTTTGGCGCATAAAAGCAAAATTCTGACTTTTTTTACTATCAATTAGCATACTTTGGTATGGACTTACGGAACACATGAAAGTGATATAGCTCTAACAGTGTTCTGCGAGGCATGTCTACTAGTCAGTTTTTGTACACATTGCTTTTGACATTACTCCACAAGAGAAATATCCAAAGGGAGTGAATAGGGAGCCGAAGGAAATGGACTGTCTTGCAATCAATCTGCCTGGAAATGTGATGTCCAAGTAAGCGTGTGCCTGCCTCTGCTTACTCTAATGAGGAGAACTATCTTGCTAAATGAATGTTTTGTTGGCGGAAAGTGGTCGATTTGTGTTGTTCGTTCAGTAAGGTTGTTGTCCCTGTTAAGTCTTCTCGTGAAAAAATAGGGTCCAATAACTTGGTCATGCACTTCACATCTTACGTTAACTTTGGAGCTGTTGTTGGTGTGGTTCCTATTGACATGTAAGTTTTCGGAACGCCAAATTCACGCATCATGCCTGTGGACTTTACCGTACACATGAAATGTTGCCTTGTCTGTGAAAGTGACTTTCCAGAACTTAACATCAAGGTCGATGTGGGCCAACGTTTCTTCTGGGTTTTAACTGTTGCACTAATTGAACTTTGTATGCACATAACCTCTACCTCACTGTAGCATACTGTGTTTGGAATGACGTGAAACAGACAAGTTTCGTGAAGCTGTGAATGTGGCTGTTGTAGGCATCTGGTCAAATATTTTTCCGATTTTTCGACACCATTATTGCTTACGCACAGTCAGTCACTTCTTTTCCGACTCTACCAGTCTCTAGAAAACTCTTTTGCCGAATTGTCAGTGCATAGTCACTCGGATGTTTCTTACTGTGTGCGATAACTTCGTGAGTTTTGAGTATCGCGGCTTGTCGCAAAAAGCCGAGCCACGTAACATGCACACTTTTGCACAGTCACTATTTGCGCTACCGAAACGCCGCAGTAACAGGCTCCTCTGAGGAAATGTACAGTGTTCTTCAGTGTCTTCGTCGTTGTCTTTTAGTCTCTTTGTCTCTGTTATCGCCCATGTCATCCTCTCGTAACTAACGTTGTCTTCATCTTAGTAATTGTCTGTACTATCTTATTCGAGCTTTCTTACTTGTCTTTGTTCTTGTGGTTATTCGTTTCATATATGTATAAATATCTTTTTTTCTTACAATTTTCAATGGGATCGTTCATATTTAATTTTTTTTTTTTTGTTATTTGTGTGTACTGCAGGCAATCTTTTTTTTTGCCACTTTTGTTGTCTCACCCTAGGTTTTCTGAGACGATATACGGTACTGCTATGATGTATGTCCATAATATTCCACTTAGACATTTATTTCGCCGTGGATTGTGTTATTGTGGATTAGTATGGATAAGTTCAAAAAACAGTAAAATGGTAACTTTGGCATGTCGTCATACAAAACTATAGAATATAAAAATTTATTTACACGAAACTGTAATGAGAAGTAACGTTTACGAATCGAACAGTATTTGCTACATCTATAAAACAATGTTTTTTTTTTTTTTTGCTGCTGAACATCTTTAAAGAGATTTGTGTGTTTTTTTTTTTTTTTTTACTAATTTAATGCACTTAAAACGGTTTGATGATTTTCAAATTAAACGTGAATATTTGTGTTGTTTTTATTTCTTTAAGTTTGGCACATGCTGTTACCGTTTTTGAAGTTTTTGTGGTAGATGTGTAGTTGAATTAAACTGGCATCTTCGTAGAGCTTTCCCCATTGCCGAAGCTGATAACGACGGAAATACACTGACATTAAAAATTTATCGGATAAATATTTTAATAAAAATATTAATATGTGAAGAAAAAGTTAAAACGTTTTGTACAATTTGTCGGTAAATTTCCACTAGAAATGATTACAGAAATTTCCGTAAGTAAGCGAAATTTGTGGTAACTTTATTTTATCAGAAACTAATTGTTTTACCAGAAATAAATATTAAAACAATACTTATATCTTAGAATTTATTAGTTTGTGGACATACGCCATTGCTCATGTTTTGCTGATCAAACCTGTGTTGGATGACAAATAACGAAAAACGAACAAGAATTAAAAAAAAACGCAAAAAAAAAAAGAAATAAGCAATCCCAGAGGATTTGTCAGTTTTTTTATTTTTTTAAAATTTTTTATAGACAACAAAGAGTTCTGGAGATAGAATTCAGTATGTCCACAAACCAATAAATTCTAATTGTAAACTCCCATTGCAAAAAACATTTAAACATCTCAATACTTATATCAAAAAGCAAACTCTCGACAACTGACATAAATCTTAATATTTTATTTGAGCAGTTGAGTTGTTAAAAACGAAACTATTCCTGCGTAATAATTCTGAAATTATGTGATCTCTAAAGCTGCAGTATATTTGTGTGTGTGTATAACTAGTGATGTTTTTAGGTGAACCGTTTTGATTTGGCGAAGTAGCAGGTGTAGAAAGTTGTAATGCCGAGACCTTGAAATGCAAGAACTTTGTATTTGCGTTGGTGAACACAGAGGAAATTGACAGTGGGAAAGGGGAAGAAGGTTTATTTCTGCGCTGTCGAGTGGCCTTACCAGTTCAATTGATTATTTTTCTTTATTTATGAATCTCAGTAGCAATGCGTTAGCACGCCGGCATTATTACACAATGATCCGTGTTTGATTCTTGCCAAATCTGACTTCTTGGACGTGGGAAACTTGCGGACTTTTTCGAATACCCGTGACAGGTGAGTATTGTTAAGGCTCACCTGTTTTCCGCACCTCTTTGCTTATTCTCTCTCTCTCTCTCTCTCTCATATATATATATATATATATATATATATATATATATATATATATATATATATATAATTTGCCTCCTCTCAACCCAATATTTAGGCACACAAGAAACATTGTTTTCATATAAGGTGACCGTCTCGAATGAGCAGCGGTAGCATGTCGTGCAATGTAAGTTACTATCTGTTAAAGCTGTTGCACAGTTGGATGGAGTTATGCAGAAGGGAACCAATCCACAGATTACTGGAGCCGAGATATTCAAGGTCAAAGTCTACCGTGTCCATATAAACCTTGCAGAAACCACTTTTTCTGGTCTCTTCTTTTTATTCAAATATTTTGATTTAATACTTGTTATTTTTGTAGGATATACTTCTTACAGTCTTCTTCTACTTGGAACGACTATCTCAACATCCGTTCTGCATAACTCCATCCAGTTGTAAACTTAAATATTTGACTTCACAATAGCTTTCAATACATACCTTCTTCTGGAGTCGTACACTATGGAGTCGACAAAGCTAAAGTCAGGCAGCCTTGACTTTACGTTTTCGATACACTGAAAACCTAAAATTCAAAATCAAGATGATCGTTTGTAGAGAACCAATAAGTATGTGTGTTATAATGAAAAATAAAAAAATGTTTTAGTATTCGGGACTTATTTGATAAATATTTACGTGATATACTTTTATGGCCAGTATATAATTATTTATATAATACAATATTTTTGTTTAAAAAAAAACATACTCATTTGTGTTTCAACTTTCGTTAAGTTACGCTTGTGTTTCGTATTGATGAAGTACGTAAAGTAACGGAAACTTAGTCAAATGCTAAAGTAAGACTTTTAGCTGTTTTAACTCTCAAGAGCTCAATTTTTATCGTCGTATTTACGGTCTCGTTTTATGTGGTAAAATAGTGGGAGGATTGCTTAACATACATTATACCAAAGGATTTAAGTGCCTTTATTTATGTTTCATTCGAGTTTTGGATACGAAGACACACTGTGATGATTCATTTGCCAACCAAAAACTTCTCGGTCTTATTTACAGAACACCGTATAAAGGGTTTGGTATTACTTACGACGTGATTAGATTTTTAACGTAACCCCGATTTGCTGGTACGTACTACAAGAGTTTACCGGAATACAGAAAAGTTGAGGTAGAGGGTAGACTACGAAAACCCATACGGAGTTTCTCCCCCCTTTTATATGGCCTCTTCGGAACCCTCAGACATTTCCAACCCCTTTCCTCGTCCCGCGGAGCGCAGATCCACTCTTCACTTTGATTTCATCATCTCGGCTCGACGACTTATTTACATTGAAGACAGCGGCATGTTGTGGGAGTACGAGAAGATTTCAAGAAGCTTTGCTGGTTAGGCTATGTCGCATTCGACATTAGAGATTCATGAGTACGTCAGCATTATAAAGAAACATGTAGGCTACTTCTGTTGCGTGCGTATCTCTCATAAGTAATTCGTATTTGGTAGACAGTGAATAGCTTTTCTCATCTTCACCAAGATCAGTTTTGAAACCCTAAGATCTGGAATGGACTCCTTACTGCAGCACAATTTTTTTCTTTTGTAGCTGGCATGCAATTTCTGTTGCTTCCGACTATGACGGTGCCTTTACTATTCGACACTGGGAATTTCCATCCGAATTCTAAGTACAGCCTTGCATTCTTCGTTACTATAACTATAAGTGTTTCAACTGTTATGACAACAAATTTCACGTTAAATATCACAGTATTTGACAGTCGGTGAAGACAGTGTTAACGTAGGCAGTGGAAGGCACATAACCTCTTTGTACATATTGTAACCGGCACGTAGACTTTAAATGTAAATAAATAATTTTTACATTGTAAATACTGTAATTCAGGTTAGGATAGTCGTAGAAAGCCAGTCGAAATTTCATTATGATTAGAATTGTATGTTTTATGTGACGCAATTGCAAAACTTTGTTTAACGTAATTAAAGTGTAATTTAGTTTTGAGTACTGGCGAGAGGCGCAGTATGACCAGAGGATTGTGGCATTGTGTAACGGTAGATTGACGCTTAACACAGCAGGGGACGGAAAGTTAGGAAAACATGGGGTGAAAGCGAACGAACAGCCTTGAACCGACGAGGGACGCGCGGCGTGGATGCAGAAAATTGGGGCACCGAGAAGCGTGGTTACGCCCACCCCCCTGCTGTGAAATTTAATATTAACTTTATAATCATTCATCTGAATTTTATAATATTTTGTAAATAAGTTCAAAGGGATATTAATGTAAGGTGTATGAATTTTAAAAATATGCAATAAATTGATGCGGAGGAATGTCAGGATTTGTTGTCGTCGCCACCCACGAGGGACGCGATTGGTTGAAAGTTAAAATGGGGGCGGTCCTAGGAGAGTTCGCCACGTAGGCGAGAAGGCGAAAATTAAGAGGGACTCCGGCGGCAGCCTCCGCGACGAGTGGACGCGTCGCGTGGAGCCACCGCGGACGTTTGTGGGAAGCCGCGGAGAAAACCGACTTCTGCTGCAACCTTCACGAAGAGTCGACGCGGGTCGATTCGCGGAAATTCGCGGGAAGTCGCATATAAAACTGATTCTGGCCGCGACTGTCACTAAGAGTGCGATATTCGCGGGAGGTCGTGGTTAAAAGCTTTAAAACGATACTCAGTATAGCATATCATCTCTCGTGGGACTGACGGAACAAGTACGGAGATTCCGAAGTATCGAAGGACATAAACTGCCGGTGTTTCAATTAGTAATAATAGATCCCCACACTACATTAAAAGAGAGAGGATATAACAATATATTATATAAAACTTTTTTAATAACTGTAAAACTGTTGTTAACATTACGCATACAGTCATATGGGAGACAATCGCATATTATTGATTGACGTCTGGCCGAAGTCCGACAGCCATCGTAGTGCAAGTTTCGGGAGTCGATGCGGCATTTTACCAACGTTTTCAACGTGCTTTAAGTTCTGGAAGGTTGGAACAATAATTTTGTATCCTGTAGGATGTCATCCACGACGTGAGATAAACACTCTGCGTCCGATATCGTGAAAAACTTTGATTTTGCCGGCAGCGATTTGACAGTATGTTCCTGCTTATTGACAATCTCGCATTTCTCTGTAAGTTTTATTTTAAATATTTATTTAATTTATTGAATGTTACATGTGTTCTCGAACAGCACAATTCCTACTATCTATTCGCGTTCAAGTGAGAGCGCGCGAAGCATATGCACGTGATCTGAGATAAGGTCTGTCAATGAAAACACGCAGCGTTCACGTGATTGCAGCTTGTAATCAGGGGTGTCCGGAATGCTCGTCACGTGTACTGGCAGACAGGTACTGAGCATAGAATACAATGCACGAATTCGTAGTATTTAGGCGAATATGAACACATAAAGTCGTGGGAACCTGTGGGTCTGAATGAGATAGATGTGAAGAACCCCGAGAAATCTCTTTTAACAGCGACATCGTCCAGCACGATACACAGTGCAGAAATCCGGATTTCTCAGTAGGCGACAATGTCGTACCAATGTGAAACGACAAACAAAACAGAATAAAGTAACAAAACGATTATTTAACAATAACTGTATACTGGTAATTAAAATGAAATCTCCACATTGCACTTGCCGGTAAAAAAATATATATAATAATCATATTAATATCTAACAGTTCATTCAGATAACGGAGAACTGTCGTCATTAAGGTTAATTATGAAAACCTACTCGTTCTCCATAATGTTATCCAGTGACCACACTTTACTTTCAACATTTTCGACGACATAAGACACACATTTTTATAGACATTATGCGAAGTTTAGACGTAATTGATATCAGTCATGTTCCACGTGTTGTAGATATAATTAATTACTATACCGAACATGCAGTGTATGTATCAGGATCTACGATCGATAAGTGAATAAACAGCACATAACAGCCCTAGTTGGGCGGACATGTGTTCACTTACGTTCGACTGTAACAGTGAAACACATTTACAGCTTACGTTTCAGTCTGATTAAAACATTATCAGAAAACAATACGAACACTCGCTTGACCAGTCACCAATTTAAATCTCATCACACTGCAGCAGCGCGCGCCTGGTTAGTAACTTGTACACCCCTTACCTCTTATACTAGTATCACGCGCTCTTGTTTACAAACTACAACTCTCACATCTCGGCGAATGAACTGTAGGTAGAGGTACACGTGGGGGAGGAGGGGGGAGTTCCTTCAGGTCAGTATATGTCTGCCAGGGCCCGTACATATTGAGAAATAGGTACAGTTTACAATGTGGCAATATTGCATCTGCCGTCACCAACTGCTAGACGTCACATACGAAATGAAAACTAATAATTACCGGGTGTTGAATTTTTAAGTGGCAATCGAATTTGATTCGGTTGTGTTGAGTTAAGACTAGTACTGTTTTGCTGATCGTGTTAGTAGTTCCATATATATATATATATATATATATATATATATATATATATATATATATATATATATATATATATATATGTGTGTGTGTGTGTGTGTGTGTGTGTTTTATACAAAAATTGGCATGCGTCATGAGATCGACAAATGGTACAGCGGAACAGGCACTCCATTCTGCCCTATCCGAAGGGAAAAAATATCAGCCCAGGAAGGTCCTTACAGTAATAATCGAACATACTGTAGGGTTAACATAGTGTTGTACGCGAGTGTTGAAGGGACGCATTTAATTCAATAAACATAGAAATGACCGCTTGAAAACTTATCACACTTTTTAACCAAATGATGCACGTAATAAATAATTTAATTACTTTCAAATTGTCTACTCTTCGTGCACGATACGAAAATATGGAATTGGTTAAACCAGAACATATTTTCTTGAAATTGTTGTTTATGTTTTCAATGCCAATTCAACGAGGCTATGCCAAGGCGGAGTTAACAATAAATCCGTCGCTTCCGTCAGTCGTCCGCACGTCGACGGTCCGTCTACAAAGCTAGCGATTTACAACAATCCGTGATCCAGTGTACAAACAGAAAACTTTTGTGGGACGTAAAAAAATTCCCTTCAACAGTTTACTGTTTTTTTAATTAGTCTATGACTGCTAATAAGTGCAACCTTTGTTTTTAATCGAACGCAAATTTTCCGAGCATAGTATTTACTAATATAACTATTTACGTTTTAATTTGAGTAATTATTATGTAAATAAAAATGTATCTTAATATTTTAATGTTTTCCGTATGCCAAAATTATCTCAGTCTTATTTTAAAGTAATGAATTTGCAGTACTAAGCAAGAAAAAATATGAAATAAAACAAAACCTCACAGCCTTCTTAATTAAAATGAAACCGTTGGAACAGTGGCCGCCATCTTTAGAAGGCTGTGTTTTCATCCGTCGTCCGTCAAAAATTAAAGCTTGCCAAGCTTTCGATGGACGGACGAAGGGAAATATTGGAACCTTCTGATTGGCTGAAGGTCACGTGACTGATGGACGAACTGTCGACTGACGGACGAAACGGAAAATTGTAAATCACGGATAATTTGTAAGTCCGCCTTCACCTTTCGTCACAGATTTTCATGCAAATTTGTATGTGTTCTATGGCTGTAAAAAATCACCCAAAAGATTTCAATTTTCCCTCAAATATTTTTTATTGCTAATAGAACTTAGAAATTTACTGAAAACTCCATTGTCGGTTTACCTTTTAATGACGCAAGACGAATTTACTAACATTTAATTTTCTTTCTCCATGACCATTTGCCAAATGTTTTAGAAATTATTCGCAAACATCAAGGTAAACTATATAAGGGTGTTAGAAAAACATTTCAGACTAAAAAAGGTCTACACATTAGCTTCAAAAATCAATTAAGTTTATTTGTCTACAATTTTTTATGGAAAACACGTGTTAAGAAAATATTAATTTCCAGCATGTTGGCATAACGAAATCCAAAGTTTCTTGTGTTTACAATGATCGCAAAGGCGTGTTCTTACAAAGGATGACATTAATGATTTTATTACAGTTTCTTATAGAAATGTACTGTTTTGGGAAATTAGGTATCTGAGTAGTATTTTTGTGTAGTTTTCCTCCATAATATTACCATAAATGAAAATACTAATGCAACAAAGTTGTTCAACTTTAAATCTATAATTACCGTTTTTTTTCTAAATAGAGACATTTATTATTGGAATTTGAATGATAACTTACTACAGTATGGCTGCAAACATGTTATAATCAGAATCTGTAAATACTTATGCGCTAGCTAGTAAGACCTTGACAAAATGAAATCAAAACAATAAGAAAGTTTGCCATGTATTTTCAATCACACACCCGCTGACCAACGACATCACACATACGAAAATCCGGGGACCGACCCCTCCGGGAATCTAACCAGGACTCGCCTTGGTGGGAGGCGAATGGTCGGACCATTCAGCCACCGCGGCCTACTGAAAGTTGTGGTAACTATTCAAGTTCCACAGAGTCTCTGCACTTCTTGAAATTGGCTTCCAGGAAGAAGCGTATTAAGTTTGTCATCCCTTGAAACATAATGAACGGAATTTTACTTTTGCAATCCTTTTGTTGCAGAAAAAAAAAATGAAATTCTTGTGGTAGTAATTTGCTGCTCAAGACTGGATTTAGTTTCGGGTCAAATAAAACGAGGAACAAACAGATAATAAATTAAAATAACAAATAAAATAAAAAAAATCATGATGACGGGAACAGATTCCAGTTCCCGAAACGTCATAACACTGTCTGGAAAGCTACTGTATTTTGTTTCGTCTCATCGCTGTGTCGTTTGTCTTTTCTGTTTGTGTCTGATACTTGAGTTTTGTTTCGTCTCTTCGTTGTGTCGTTTTGTTATTTTTCTGTTCGTGTCTGATATCTACTGTGTTTTTTGTTTCGTCTCATCGTTGTTTGCATGTTACTTGGTTTTTTTACTTTTGATTTTATTTGTTGTTATTTTAGTTTATTATCTGTTTGTTCTTTGTTTTATATGACCCGATTCCATTTTGGAATTTCGTGTTGTGTATGTATCGTGCTGACTAAAGCATACTCTGCTTATTTATGGTTTTCTATCATTTGTTTAGTTTTCTTTTTAGTTTTCTTTAGTTTTCTTTGCAATGGAGTATGTCCAAGAAACTAAATCCAGTCATGCACTCCCCTTGCTGCTCAAGAGGTTGTTGTAGACTCTCTTTTCTAGCTAGACATTTTATAGTTCCATAATAGCATCACACTCAGACTTGCCACGATTAGTGTCAAAGAAAGATCACTGCTCGCACTTATTTCGAAATTTTCCTAATGATAAGATATTTGTAAAGTTAAATTTGTTGTTTGATGTGAGGGAAATCAGCTTTTATGTATATAAAGACTATTTCCTGAGTTTTGTGTACCATTGTTACATCATGCTTTTAATAATCTGAGATAATGCTATCATCTTCTCTCCGTCAGGATTACAGTGCACTACAACAGGATGTAAAGTAAAAGATTCAGAATTCCAGTGATATCGCTTGTGCTTCATCTTGAATTATGAAATAATTATTTTTTCTGAAATCTAGCAGAATAATGTCAGTGTGTGATGGAAGGTTGCCTTTAAAGGTGAACAACTGTGTTGCATGACCAGTAGTATTTTCGTGTATGGCGATATTATTTAGGAAAGATGCACAAAAATACTACATGAGTACCTAATTTTGTAAAATTAAAAAAAAAAAAAAAAACAGTAAAATTTTGCTAAACGGAGTAAAAAAAACCATTAGTGTCATCCTTTGTAAAGAAAAAATACTTCTGTACGATCAACTGTAACATCAGAAACTTTGAGCTTCATTATGCCCACATGCTAAAATTTTATATTTTCTGAACATGTTTTCCATGAAAAATTTTAAGAACCATATATTTTATAAACTTTTTTTTTAAGCTAATTTTTAGATCTCGCAAAGTCTGAATTTTTTTTTCTTGAAATCCTTATAGTTGTCTTGATGTTTATGAATTATTTCAAAGACATCTGATAAATTGTCATTGAGAAAGAAAATTAAATGTTAGTTAACGCGTCTTTTATTCAGACACTAATAATAACCAACAAAGTTTTTACTAAATTTTGAAGAGGTATAAAATTAAAATGGTTTGAGGAAAAATGGAAATCTATTGAAGGATTTTTACAGCCCTTAGGAGAACGTAGAGATAAAGTTTTATTAAAATTCTAGGTGAATGTGATGATATCTTTTGTTTTTGCGTTGATTTGGCATGGGATGACCCTGTGTTATTTTTGGGAAATACTGTTTGTATTTATTTTGAATTTAATTCAATTCGTATACAGAACTCAGTATGTTATTTGCATTAATGTGGCCAGAAAACATTACTTCGGTGAATAAAGAGTGGGATTCAAGAAGAATAAAATATGTTCGCAACGAAAATATTTAAAGAAATACAAGGCATCCAATAAATAATAAGACAAAATGGCTGCGGTTATTACGTCAATATGCCGTCACATGGCTTTCAATAAACTGAATTCAATAAATTTGAAAGAAAATTGGAAGCAAACTTTGCTTTGCTTATGTGAAAGAGCTTAGTGTTCGTCCCGACGAAAGGCCCTGGAGAAACTGTACAGCGTTATCTCGCATCTTTGTCGCCCAGGTGCTCCTGAAGGTTCAGTGAGACGTCGCATCTTCAGATCTGAGCTCTCTTCTGCGGGTGAGCCAAGTTCTGTTGTCAATGGCTTCGTTCTTCTCTGTCTTTGAAATAAACGCGTCACGCTCCGTTTACACATCGTCGTCGGCGACTGGAGGACAGATAATCCTGCAAGTAACGGTGCATGTGCAGAGGTGCTCCATTTTTAGGTTTTATTGTCTATAGAAATATCGGGGTGTTATTTCTGATAAGATTTATTTTCATCGGCCCTTTCAAAACACGTCGATCCGAGTTCGATAACCGGCGGGGTCGTTCCCGATTTTCTCAAGTGGGAAACGTGGCTTACGCGGCCGTTGGATTGCGAGTTGTAATGGATACTTCAGTTTCTCCCGCCCTTGTAATTCGTCGTTTCTCAAGACTTAACATTGACCCCTATAAGCATTTATGACCGCTGTTAGGCGCTGAGATAAAATTTATTTACTTCACCCCTCTAGATAAGAGTAACTCGTATCGCCTAAATTGTTCGTTGAAGTATATCGTTTGTCATTTGACATTAGCCTGTACGTGCTAAAGTGTACACTTTTAAGGCTTCAATAACTAGTGTGTGTGCGTGTGTGTGTTTCCGTACATTGGCATTAGGTTATTCACAACGTCCACACACACACATTTACAGGCTGTTTAAATAAATCACTCACAAACTCCGGCAGGTGATAGATTTCTTGTGAAAAATAAAGTAGAAAATAATATAAGACTCTTTGTACGTAAATGTACTATTACAAGAGTAATATAGCTTTGAATACCCAGTTGAAAACCGCAATTTCCCAACAGATTGGACAGAAAATGTCCCTAAAATTACAATACTAATATTTTCCAAAGAATTGGACAGGAAATATCCCATAAAATGACAAAATTAGGATTATTACTTTATACACATGCGATTGACAAATCTTCAACAAATACTGGTTAATATTTTTAGGAGATAACAGGACTGACCACTGTAACATTTCGTAAAGCATTATATCGCTAGGATATTCGAATATTTGAAGCTGGATTATCGAGTGATGTAACCTGTATAACAAAAGTGGTCCTGTTGAATCAACTGTCTAGGAGAGCCCATAATTTTCGTGCAAAACGCACTTGAAGCTTTGGGTGCAGTGATACAGTGCCAACCGCCTAGGCAATATTGCGTACATGTGTTCAGTTTCTTCCCGCCATACAGCAGTTGGTTAATTGCTGTGTGATCTTCATGTTCCATGCCATAATAAGCTCATACAGCCGTAACCATTCACTTTGCCCCAGGGTTTGTATCGTTCCAGCTAAGTTTCTTGTGTGTTTTGAAGAAAATGGCGAGTTGTGAGCAAGTGAAACTATCCAACTGTTTTATTATGTGTGTTATATTGCTCAATTAACCAGCACCACAGCGTTGCATATCTGGGAATAGGCCTACACTAAACTAGTATGATATTTGTATTACGGCTGAAGTTACATATGGGGGTAGTAAGTTTGGCGGTATCAGAAACAGACCATTAAGTTAAGTGTGGTCGACTATTAGTTTTAGCGTGAAATGTCAGTATACGACTATTAAATATTAATGATGGACAAATAAAGGCATTTACTATAACAGTTAAGGTATGTTTTATTACGCCATAAAGCACTGCGTGTGTGGAATTCATATGGCATTGTTACTGCATGATTGCGTGGTACTCGGCAAGTAGGAAACCTTCTTAAACACAAGCAACACCGACAAAAAATACAACTCGAACAAATATACAATAATGTAGGTAGTAGGGATTTGCATTTAAGATCGTGCTCTGCCTCTGGTCATAAAATAGTGATCGTTGATGTTGCGCATTTTAAATTTTGGAACATGTCAGTATTTCGAATTACAATGAGCTGAGATTAATTTTGCTCGCATTCATTATGAGTATGCTTCAAGAGTAAGATTCTTTACTAATATGGGAATTTTATTATGAAAATATGACTTGCACTGCCTGGCGTCGCATCGAGTTGTTTGGAAGAGTGTAATGACTTGAACCAATTTGACAAGTGTAATGTCCGTGGTGTATTCGAGGAGGCTGCACGTGTGATGTGTCTCATGTTCACACCACCCTGAATGTAGGGAGCGCTTCACATGTCTCATCAACCATTGACGAGACGCCGGCGTCGACTCTCCTTCCCCCTCCCCTCCCCTCCTGTGCATCATGGTCCCAGAGCAGCGCCGGGTGGCGCCCAACACTCCTCGACTTCCTATCCACAAACATCTGCTTCTCCTTCTGGTTTATTCCTAGCGCTCGTTTATCGCCCCTTGGCTCCGTGCTTCAGGTCCTTCGGCATCACGGCCCTTTCTTTACTCTCGTAACATATTTACGTCGCAGTATTCATTACCTCAGTTCGTCATGGTGTAAGCAATTTCCGCTCTTGAAACACGGGATATAGCAGTTCTGACTAAGATTATATCGTCCGTTTATTTATAAAAATGTATACAACAGTCTATATTTGCAGAGAACTGCATAGAGGAAAATACCAACCAAATATTTGTTTGAGGCAAAATTTGTTAACAATACATAAAATTAAACTCGTCAAATGTTTTAGTTTACAGAACAAAGTGTGGAATTTAGCTCCTACTAACTCGTCTTATATTACTTACTATATGACTAAACTAATGTGAAATTGACTGTACAAAATTTTCTTGACTAAATAAATGTTTTGTTGATATAACACAATTTTCTTCGTAATAAAACACGTCGCTGATTGAACTGTGACGTATTCATTTGGCCATATAAAAACATATATTGGTTTCTGTCGTGTGTGCTGTCGCTTTGTACATAACGTGATGAATACAAGGGGACTGGTTCGCCATGACTTGTTGTGCAGGTTCTCGTCATATGTTATCGGAAGGCATGGTGTGAGTTTGCCTCGCATCATCATTGGCCTTACCTCTTCGCCACAGGCACGTAATACTTGAGCGACTGCTGCTACCGAAGTCGCCAGGAAAATCAGCAACGTTCCCTGTCGCGTGAATTGGAAACTCTTCTCAGTTTCGTATATGAGCTCTCGTTCTAGAAAATACGTTTTGGCCGAGCCATTTCGTGGCAACCTTGTATTGCAGGCTGGGTTCCGGGAAGAAAGCTTTGGCAATATAGCTGCCTAGTATTCTGCAATAAAAAGTACAGAGAACAGATTCGAAACACACAGCTTTGGTGCATTTAGTCATGCGACCGAGCTTCTGGGAATTACTGTTCGATGCTTTTACTTTGTATCGCGTGTTGACGGAGATTGTGTTCGGTTGATGCTTCAGCTGTGAATAATGGGATTAGTAAAAAAAAATCTGATGTAAAATGCTAACGTGCACAGTAGCAGCAGAACACCCTCATGCTGTACAACGCCAAGACATGTTTTTCTCCCTGGTAATGGATGGATAAGAGGGTGGGAGTGCAGTAGCATGGCGGGGATCATGTCGTGGGTCGCTGGCATAATGGGAATCAGGTTCTGCCGTGCCGATCAAGTGGAGTGATAGCGCGACCAGGCAAGGTTCTTAGGGAGGGGGCACGCGCACCCCCCCCCCCCACCAACACCAGCCCACACCTCTTGGTACGAGCTCGCTCGGCAAGAGACGCCCGGTTACCGATAGTCCCTAATGGACGGCACTCGAGCTCGCAGGCGCCGCGTCTGGTGCGTATGAGATGGGCCGACCTCCGCCTGCGCATGGCCAGTTAGCGAGCTCCCCTTACCTCCCCCATCTTCAGAGCATAGTACCCTCTGCTCTGTCGCCTACCGTACTTGCAGCATTCTCGGCAACTTCA
Source organism: Medauroidea extradentata (assembly GCA_003012365.1). Taxonomy (NCBI): domain Eukaryota; kingdom Metazoa; phylum Arthropoda; class Insecta; order Phasmatodea; family Phasmatidae; genus Medauroidea; species Medauroidea extradentata. Next base: position 8,692 of record PNEQ01046605.1, on the reverse strand, counting down.
ATATTTTACAATTTTCCAAGTTTCTAGCATGGTTACTGCATGCCTAGGCACCCGAAAGGTTTGCAAGACTTGCAGTAAAATTGTCTTGTTGCAAATTTCAACGGACATCACCTGGAGAAACATTTCACGTCTCTACTCATCGAGTTGTTTTTACTTGCTTAGTCACTTGAAAGCTTAGAAGCTAAGTGGCAAAATATTTTACGTGATACTTAAAAAATCGCGTCGTAAATTTGGTATAAATTAACATTTTTTGTTACTTTAATATTTATTAATCAAGAATATCAGCCGAACCAATTTTCATTGCACTTAACTGCATGTTAGGGACAGAAATCACCACAATTTTGAAATCTGTTTTACAAAACTCAATATAATTTTCAGGACAGGCAGTGCGATCTTATCAATCTGACGATGCTGTCAATTATTTACTAGACATTTTTTACAACACCAATGTTTTATTTTTTTGCTACTCGCGAAGATGATGTGTATGTATGTATGTGTGTGTGTGTATATATATATATATATATATATATATATATATATATATATATATATATATATATATATATATATATATATAACCTTTGAATACACAGAACAGCTCCAATGAAAACGGCAGTAGAAGACATTGTTTGTCGCAAATTGTAAAATGCATCACGCGTTGAATTTAATTTGGCGGGGTAAGCCAATAAAAAAAAATTACACGTAAATACAGACGTGTGGTTGAAAGAATAAATGCAGTGCACTTTCAGCAGTCATCAAAGTATATAAATTGTTCACATCTGGCGATACTGTCAGTTATTGACTCGTGGATATTTGTGACATCACCAATGTTTTGTATTTTTTTCTTAGCTGCTACTTGCGAAGATGAACAAATAGTTGTATTAACCTTTGAACAAACAGTACAGCTCATAGGCGCAACTAAGGGAGGGGGCACTAGGGCATGGACCCCCCCCCCCCTAAAAAACCAACCAAGGTCATAAAAATTACAATTAATTTAATATTTAATAATTAGTGATATTATGTTACCAGTATAATATTCAATGTTCAGCTATGAAAACTGTTAAAATTGCACTATTTTGCACCTTGAAATCCGAAATTTTCCCGGGGAGGTCCCTCGGACCCCCCGCTCGAAGATGTGGTTGGTGATCCTTTATAATATTCCCAGGATAGACATCCTTCCCCGTCTAAAATTCACAAATTCTGACTGCGTTACTGATTACAAATAGGTGTAGCTTGAATATAACGGTATTCACAAAATTTTGCCCCCCCCCCCCTCTCAATGTTCATTCTAGTTTTGCTTACTACAGCTTCAATAAAAACGACTGCAGAAGAAATTGTTTTTGTCACAAATATTGTGAAATGCAGTACGTGCTGAATTTAAATTGGCGGGTTAAGCCAGTATAAAACAAGTTACGCGTAAATACGGACTTGTGCTTGCAAAGAAGAAATGTAAGCGAAAGGCTGTCTAAATTCTGTCTAATGTCTAACGGCATGCGAGTTTTGGTTCCTTGCCAGGAGAAGGCAGTTTTTGTCAGACGCAGTGTCTTGTGAGGCACTTCCGGGTCTCGCTCATCTTCAGATTTATAGCCGTGTCTTTCTCGCACATCCGCGTGATTAAGGCTTACCAGAGACGCTGTGCTGGTATAATGCACTGCTTCCTCCTCACATATCAATATTTATGGGTATCCTTGGCCTTCCTACCCGCTGTCATGTAACTACGGACGCAGTTTTGTACATTTGACAGCATGTTGCACGGTTGCAGAAACTTGAAAGGATCAGCGGCTTACTGAGTGTAGTGGACTCTGAACCGCACGGTATTTCGACCCAATGTCTTGTCGGTCTGGAACATCATTCGGTCTCCTTGCCACGTTAGAATGGCGGGATACAATATTCGCAGTTATCAAGGACCCTTGCATTCCTTCTTTATCACTTTGTTTTCATTTCTCTCCTTTTTTCCCTTTTTTTTTTTTCACATTTCCGAAATGCGCTCTTTTGAATTAATTTCGAAAGTAGATGATCTGTCTTGGATTTTGAAAGTTGTTTTTTTATTACTGCTTGCTGTTTAGTCCAGTGAACTGCTTTTTATTTCTCTTGTAGAGACTCTATCTAGTTTTTAATTCCTCACAAGTTTTGCTGCCGTAGTAGGAGAGTGTCTTGTACTTGTGTTCAGTCTATTTGCCTGATTGTCTTTTCTAGACGTATTAAATCACTCGTATAATAATGCAAAATCCTTTAACTATATGGTGGGCTTCCAGGTTTTATGATTGGCGTTATTTGTGTGGACTTCCACGCTGCGTCTAAATGTGTAATGTGGTTTCGTAGTGCAAGTATAATCTTGATACTACTTCCAAATCTAAAGGATGTCATTTTTAAATCCGTAAACGGATACTGATGTCTGTAGATTTCACCACTACGTAAATGTACAGTATGGTTGGAGATCTAGATGATGATGATCCTATATTCGGTGTCGCACACAAGACAATTTGTTAACGATACCGGAAGTTTTAAAATCATACACAGCATGGAAAATTTATTTTATTTCAACTTGAATATATTAAAACTTTAAAAAAAGTTACAGGAGCTCCACATTTTGTGTTTAGGAAATATTTTGCGAATCTCCAAATAATTGCATATACCTAGTGCATTCGTTACATGGGGGGAGGGGGATTATTTTTTTGGGACTGTGTGGATTTAAGACAATTAAGAATGCGAGCTTTTAAGTAATAAAGAGGAAACCTTAAACAAAAATTAACTATTTAATTAAGGCTTTCAGGATTATGCACGACGTTGCTTATAATATAAAATAACCTTAAATAAAAGAAAGGTATTAGTCGTCTCTTTTGTCTTGTTTATTACAATTATATTTGTAAGAGTAAAATACAATCTTAATTTTGACTTGAGAGAAAAGTAAAGACATTGCGAACAAGTGCAGAATGGACTCATTAAATCAACCATTCATTGCATAAAGCCGTTGCCATTTTAAATAAAAATCTAGAACTATAACTGCCACAAAATTTAATAAAATAATAAGTTAACACATACATTTCCTATCCGAGAGCCAAAAGCTCTGATTTACTCTCGTTAGTGGGCGTTGACTCACAGTTTAGAAGAAACGGTTTGACGTTGTGTCCAGCTTTAGCGTCACTAAGGAGTGCATATTTTTGACTGATAGTAAATGTCATCTCGTAAATGTGATTGAATATTTGGTTTTTGTGAAACTTATTAACTTACACTGAATGAGCGATTGAAGATAAGACGATGTCAGGAGCATAAGATATCCTGGAAAGGAAACTATATAATGCACAGTAGAGCACAGAAGACTGGCTGGAGTGTACAGATGAGCTGCAGGAAGTGCAGTAAAGGGTATACGTGGCGCACGTACGCCGGCCCCCGCGGTGCGTATCTGCGTGCACGCTGATGTGTATGTGCCTGATAGCGGCGGGAGGCTGTTGTTGTCGGAGGTGAGGCCGTGGCCCCAGGCGCCCTTGTCGCGGTGCCCTCCTTTATCTCCGGGGTCGCCAGCTCGGCGTGGCGGCTGATGTATGCGAGACCTCTACCTACCTACCCTTCCTTGGCCCTGGCCTGCAGATGAGGTGAGAGTGATATACGTCCGGCGCCGGGTCACACCGCACTCTCTTCATCTCTCCACTCACAGGTCGCCGAGTGGTTGTACACAGCTATGGCCGGCACTAGTGTCTTCGATAACTTCTCAGTGTGTGCTTAAGAGGGCGTGGTACATAATTCAACGCTAAAAGCATTAATCTATTACTGTAGGTTACTTGAAGCCAATTTGCGAAAATGAAACAATATAAATTCTAGACAATAGCTTTAGCCAACGTTTTAAACCATATTGTTTCCAGTGCTACGATCTTCTGAGGCACAATCTCTGACGCCGGGACCTCGTGCATTTAACTGCCGGCACAGAGACACGCGTAACGAATTAGTAATACTGGATAACAATTTACTCATAAAGTTGGCAAATACTATTATCTAGGATTGTCTTTGAGTAATTTATCTATATTGGCTTCCTAAAAAGCGTAGAAATCAATTGATGTTTTCAGCGTTTATTTATCTACCACGTACTCTAAGGGCGCCGCCTACCCGCGCGTGAGAGGCTCAAATGCGACGGAGATATAAGGTCGACTTTGAAGTGCGCATCAAATGCCGCGTCGCCTCAACGAGCCAAGCGCTGAACTAGCGTGCAAGGTTCCCGCCTAACGGTTTTTACTATGGGACATTAAGCGGTGACCATATAGTTTTATTGGTGTAAAGTCTGCAATTAAATTCAGTGCAGGTGGCAATCTGAGTTTCACATACATCCGGTTAGTACATTTAAAGTACGGATGTCTGAAAAGGCCGTTTTTAGCCATGTCGGGGGGGGGGGGGGGGCTTAGAAACTGTGTTTTTAATTAGCGTGGCGTCTTAACAATGAGGTTCTGACCTTGTTTAAAGTTTGTTTTCTTTTCGTACGTTGACACAATGGGCACACGTGGAATATTTTCGTAGAAAAAAACCTGTTTTCATATACGAGCACTTTATAACGCATTAGTGATGTCTGCATTCAAATAAAGTTACCCAAATTCAGGTCTTCCCGTCTATCTGTGAAGTATGTTTTAACGCTGCGGAAATGGTCGAAAATAGGTGTTTTTACGATGCCTTTTTAGGTATAAGAATCTTAGCGCTGAATCATTTAAAACGCGTAGGCGTTTATAATGCATTGTCATAAAATAATAGGGCTATTCGCTGAATGTTTTATATGGGTGAGTTATCTGTGAGAAAACTGCACGTGTCGTCCTTAACGCTTCCGCAATACTAGACCTCGGAACTCGTAACATAAGTTTGCCCAAATGGTCACCTTAAGTCTGATAGTTCTTCAATGAGTTTGGAAATATATTAACCTTATATCAATGTCGAAGAATCGCTACATTGTGTTAGCACTAATACATATTTATTTAAAACCTAATTATTTCGTGGCAGTAAACTACATTTTTTTTAAATTGCAGTCAAGTATCATGGGCTTTGTTATAAAAGTAACTGACATCAATCAATATATTTTTATACAGTCTAATTTTTTTTTTTTTAAAGCGCTGTGTTTAAATAAATTTATTTTTTTGCACCAATGTGAAATAATAATACAAACATACCAAACTTGACCTTGACTATAATGGTACAGGAGGTTCACGATCAAGTAAGCAGTTTTGAAAGTAATCTTTGTGTATAATGATATTCTGGCTTCTAACTATTGAGTAGAACACTTTAGTTGTTACTTCGGGTGCATGGTTTCTACCAAACAGTGGCAGCAAACTGTCGATTATCCGGAAGATAACAGTAACTGAGGTTACAAGTGCTCACGCTATCCTGAAGCACCTGTATCACGTTGTGCCGCGTGTGACACCTGCCCCAAGTGCGCTCGGCGAAACAGGCTGTGGCGTTATTGTCGCAGAGGAGAGACTCCTGGCCGCCGCAGGTTTCGGCAGGGTGGCTCGCTGAGCGCACTAATAAAAGGATTCAAGCTGCTGGTGGTTGCGGGGGGGGGTGGGGGGGGGAGGTGGCGAGGAGTTTTCTTTTCATCGGTTTTGTCATGCAAATTGGCACTCACCACCCCCTCGTGCCCCCTCCCCTCGACGTGCCGCACCTCATTTCTCAATTCATCGTGATGGGTCGCTGGGGACCACCCCCCTATGGCGTCGGAAATGAGAGCTGCTCGCACTGGCCCGACTGCCACAAAGCCTGCCCCCCCTGCCCATCCCTTACCCGTGGCTAAAGCACACAGAAACTCACTCCCTCGCTCGCCGTCCGAGTTTTTTTTTTTTAAGGGAATTTTTGTTCGCTCGTTTGCCCCGTCCAACCGCTAACACAGCGCATTAACCGCGTATTTAGATTTTGCGGCGAGATGTTTGGATAACTTCCTTTGAAATTTTTCGAGCGACGAAACTCCTCTGGAAACGGAGGAAGTTTAGCAATCTCCACGAGTGTATTTTGTAATATTGATATTCAAAGGTATGAAAAAAAAAAATTCTGCACAAACTCTCATGCAGAAAAGCAGCGTGGCAGAAACGTTGGCAGGACACATTGCAGCGTACCAGAATGTACATGTTACATACTTGACAAATGCAGAGAACGTTTAAACATGTCGGGGCAAGTTTGCGTGCGCGTGCATTCAACGTGCTGATGCTTGATACAACCAGAGATGTTACTATTATAACGTTCGCGTGGTATGTGCTACAAAATGCTGTGACTAGTGTAGCGTTTGTGTGGCTTAAGATCATAAATAATGGTATACTGCTCTACTGACCTTGAATCACTGAAGATGTATCAATCATGAAGGGGGATGGAAATTTTAGATATGATTTACGTGGTTAACTTTTGTATAGGCTTATGAAAGTTTTAATTTCTTAAATAACTTTTTGGACCTTTCAGTACAACTAAGCGATATTTGTGCCCCAGGAGAAACGTTAAGACTATACTGGGAATATTTATTTAGCTCTGCTCACCGATATCATTCGCCCATATAAGGTCGTATGACCTACAAAGAACGTCTGCTGCACAGAAAAAAATATTTTGTGGCAAGTAATAAATATTTTGTGAGCATTTACCCTGCAAAATTTATTTTATGGTCACCACAAAAACTTTTTGTTGACTCCATTAAAATATTGTGGCCTCCACAAAATTATTTTGTGGTTATTGCAAAATAATTATGAAGGGAAGAGTTCCTACAAAATTTTCCTTTCAGTGTGAATCCGAGTAATGCGTTGCTTGGTACTGTTCCATTCTACAGGATGACCACAGCGCTATTTCGCCCCAAATATCCCTAAATCATGTGCTATTGAGTGTATGATAGTAGCGGCAGGTTTGGTAGCAATCACGTGACAAAACTCTTTACAGGCTTTCGCGGCCGTTGTTCATGCACTGTTAAAAATGTCCGTGAATTTACGGGCAGTTTTACGGAAACGTCTGTTAACGGAAACATTATTTTGTAACGCAGTTATACACAATTGTGTTTCATTAATTAAACATATGTAAAACTGCGAGAAGAAACTAAATAAATAACCGAACGCATTATTGTGTCTGCATCCTAAAGAAGTCACATAATATGTGGGTTTCCATAAGTGGAGCTAGTTGCCTTCCGTTAATTAACAGACACTTCTGGAGAATTTTTTACCAGCACTTCTCCGTAAAACAAAGAAAATTAATTTTTAACAGGGCCACCTAATTTTTGTGAGAATTTTTAGCAACTGTTGTTTAGTACTCCTTACTGTCATATAAAAATTCTACTGGCATTCGGTAACACTTGAAATACTCTCGTGTACACCGTTATGCATTTTAACGGAAATCTACCGTTAATAAACGGAAATAGTGTCCGTAAAAGTAAAATACGGAAGTGTCTATAGTATATATACACTACGGAATCATACGTAATATGTCCATAAGTCTGCTGCGTACACTTGCACGGAAAAAATCGAAAATTTATGTGTTAGACAGATGTAAATATTACGGATATATTTTAATAACATCACTGGTAAATCTGCAAATCTGTAGAAATACAATTGTAGCATTATAGACGTGTAAATATGGCTCGGTTCCGCGTGATGAAACTGATTTACGGAAACTTCTTGTGGATTAAGAACTAAGTTTCCGTGAATTCACGGAGGTATCCGGAGAAATTTTTACCGGAAGTTCCGCAAATCGACGGAGAAAATTTTTTACAGTGATGTTCTAGGCGTATGGGCTGTACCCACATTGTCGCATTACTTCCCGACGTTTCGAAAGACATTGTAACCTTTATCTTCGAGGCGGAGTCGTAGCAGCTATCAATCGTAGCAGCTATCAATCGTAGCAGCAGTCAATCGTAGCAGCAGTCAATCGTAGCAGCCGTCAATCGTAGCGGCATGACAAAAGGGTTAATGATGATGCTACGACTCCGCCTTGAAGAATGAGGCGACAACGACATTACAACACAATCTGCAACACTCATTGTAGATTTTCATGAGAGGAATAACAAACGTTATTTATATCACTGTCGATATTTATCTTCTTATTTTATCGATGTAGTTATTTAAAAATATATATATGCGTTTTTAAAGACAAATAGATACGCTTTTTGAGCGCTTGTAATTTTATTAGTGCCAGTAAATTTTACACAGGTTGCACACACGCACAGGCAAACACATTGTGTGTACAGGCTGTCTTCGAAACTGTGTTGGCCATACAAGTCGATAAAAATTATTTTGTGAAATGGTCAATATTTTAACGAACATGAACGAAAGAATCGTTTTGAAGAATAAATTAACGCTAAGTGTTCTACAAGTTTTAAAGTGATAGTATTTGTTGGTGCGAAAATAACACTTAAGGACACCATCTACTAGAATTGTGAAGAGGCGCGCAGACCTTTAACAATCCTGATTTTATTCGAAAACCATTCAACATGTTGTCACGCGGTTAGGCTACGAAAAGCATTTAAGGATCATAGTACAGGTATACAGGATGAGAATGCTGTTTAAAGCTCCCCGCAGTGACACTGGGGACTCCGAGACAAGTGATTCGACATAGGACATGTAGGGTCCAAACGGACGGGAAAGGCCCGAAAATTCGCCTTCAAGTTTCCATGACGTCACATCCGGTGTGTCCGCATCAGGCGCGTACGAACGAGTATTCAAAGGAGTGCCTTCGATCCAACCTGTCTCTGTGGCTC
>PNEQ01046604.1:22828-61393 GCA_003012365.1 Medauroidea extradentata | reverse complement strand
TTATGATTATAGATGGGGAAATTTCGCGAATTCAATGACCTGCATGTTAGAATCAAATATCCTATGCATACTAAAGCCCCGACCATTTGTCCACTAGCTGCTACTCAGTGGAACAATGAACGGGGCTCGAGTATGCATAGGATATTTGATTCTAACATGCACGTCATTGAATTCGCGAAATTATGATTAAAAATACAATTCGAAATTGTGATACTGTTTTCCTCTTAAGGCACCATCTCTCAACATTCGCGTGTGTCGATTTCAAAATACAGAACACCTTTAACAGCATTACTTATATCGAAGAGTAACGACAAGCTGTATTAACCATCGATTCTAATCGATTATGAATGATAACATTGCATTCAGAAATACACGCTGCTATTAAGTGTAACGACATTAATGACTGTTAACTGACATCGTGCGATAAGTTCGTTTTCAGGCCTCAGGACTGCCTGGGAGTATAGATGCAGGACTCCCGAAATCATATATGCTAATACCTTCAGTACCTTTCACTTCAGCACGTAACGTTCCACCAACGTACTATTCAACTTGTACGTAATGACAAATTAAACCGGCAATTACTGGTGAAAGGAGAGTTGCGCTGTTTACTCTAGGAAATTTTTTTGTACGGTAAACAGCTGTCGATGTGGAAAATTAAATTTTTCAGTGTGCTACACATGGTGCACACCATCATTTCCATTTCGTAGAACCTCTGAGTTGATATTGATTATCTAAGGTCGCTAACCTCAGTATATTAATATCGAATGTGTACGGGAATGTACCTGAGGACACGGCACCACCTCCCAGGTACGTATAGAAAGCGGAAAAATTCACGGGTTCGTTGACTATTGTTTAGTGTGCACTATTTAACTTCACAGTATATTTATCACGTTCTAGACATTTAAGGAAATGATCCATCATATCTACTACTATTACGATAATTACTTTTTAATCCGAAACGAGAGCATATTATGAAAAACTGTTCCACAGCTTTGTCTTTTAAAAATTGGGTTCAATGTTGACTAATTTGTTTAAGACGAAATACAAGTGGTTTTTAACAAATTATGCAATTAAGGAAATTTTCATTAATGAACTAATTAGCCAAAATCTATATATTTTTTGTTTAGAAATAAATTAGATTAAATATAGAAAATTAATTTTATTTTACAAAATTGTGGAACAGTTTAGCGATATCTGCTCTCGTTCAGGTATAAAATATAACTACCGGTACCGTAAAAGCAGCACAAGTAATGGATCATGGCCTTAAGGGCGCGGTCTACCGCAATTTTCATCATTATTTTATTTTTTATTTATACCACATATTCTTTTTCTTATTTAAGACACAAAATGTGACTAAATTTGGCTGTTATGAAATTTTTTTATCTCTCATAGTTTTCCCGTAATGGCTTGTTGAAGTCATATTTTGCATGTTTCCGTTTTAACTACACTAAAACCAACTGAAATACCAAACTGAAAAAAATCACAGTGGATAAAGCCACTGCAGGCTACAATGACATGCTCATTATATTAAAGAATAAAAATGATTTGTATTTAAAAAAAAAAGTATTGAAATTTTTAAATGTTTATTTTCAGTTTCAGCAATTTTTTTTTAATTCAAATAATTTTTATTCTTCAATTTTATGAGCCTGTCATTGTAGCCTGCAATGTCTTTATCCACTGTGATTTTTTCCAGTTTGGTATTTCAGTTGGTTTTAGTGTAGTCGTTAAAACGGAAACATGCAAAATATTGACTTTAACAAGCCACTACGCGAAAACTATGAGACAAAAAAAAGTTTCATAACAGCCAAATTTAGTCACATTTTGTGTCTAAAATAAGAAAAAAATATCTGGTACAAATAAAAAAATGGTGATGAAAAATACGGTAGACCGCGCCCTTAAATGCGGAAACTACTTTCGTCGCATAAAATGTTATATTCGAAAGTATTCGTGTAGTTGCCAAGAGTTTGCTAACCTGTAGACTAGCCTCCAAAACTGTATAAGCACACAACAACTTATCGTTGACTGCTCGCTGACACAGTGATACCACGTGACTGGGCCGGCATTTAACGGAGTGCTTTCAAGTCTGGGCCAGTTATGAAAGTTGACACGAACTTACAGTGGTCTCAATTCTAGCATGTGCCCAAATGAAAAAGCAAAATTTCTTCTGGAATGGGCGCGGCGCATGCCGAACCTTGAAGGATGACATTAACTAAGGCCCTGCGATCGAATGGAGAAGCAATGGAATGCGGAGGGGAGAGAAAAAGGGAATACCCCGAGAAAACACGTCACACGGCAAAACGTTTCCCACATGCAAAAAAAATCTGGTTCTACTACGCCGAGGATTGAATCCTTACTATTACCGTAGACTTGAAACAAAAATATATTTCCCTTAAGATATTATGTATATATATTTTTGTATGTGTTCGTTTGCCATGGGACTACGTTTCGCCACTGTTGTGTGTTGCGTTCACTGGAAGCTGGAGTAGGTGGCGCAGGTGCTGTAAGATGTTTTTCGTCCACCTAACACCCTCCACCCTTCCTAACCCACACTCATTAACATACAACCATGTGTCTGAAAACTGTAGTTGAACTTTTCTCGCCTGCCGTGTGGTGCCAATCCAGTTCACGGTACCACTCACACTGCGACAAACACATATAACAGCTCAGACATATGGACAGGGACTGGTAGCACAGAAGTGTGTGTTGGCGGCAGCCGTGAAGGTAGTGTCGCCGTCTGCCTGATAATGACGTTCACTGTATACAGTTAAGAGAAAGTTATACATCGCGCAAAAGTTTATATTCGTTTTAATACCACAGACGTGTGGTGTTACAGTAGCCTTATTGCGATTGGCACAGTCAAATGAGGGACGTCACTTCACAAAGACACGCTGCCAATAATAATGAGCCACAGGTGCAGATGTTCACGTAAGGCACTGAAACAAAGTGAGGCAAAATTTTTTTTCGCGAAGAGCTCATGACTCTGCTCATGGCGAATTAAATCACATATCGTTAGCGACTGGGAAATTTCGCGAATTCAATGGTCTGCAGGCTAGAATCCATTATACTTTGCATACCCAAGTCCCGACTATTAGTCCACTAGCTGCTACTCAGTGGAACAGCAGACAATGAACGAATATACAGGGCTTGGATATGCATAGTATAATGGATTCTAGCCTAGAGGTAATTGAATTCGCGACATTTTCCAGTCCCTACCTATCGTATTCTGGCATATACAGTGCACTGATGTACAGTAAATCGCTTATCTACCGAGCAGCCAAACTGTGGAATCAACAGCAACGAACTAATCATCTCAACAAACCAAACGCAAATCCATTGTAATAGCACTGTTGATTTTATTGGGTTATTTTATCTTTGTGGAATTAAAGCAAATGTTATGTTACAATAGTTAGAGACACTGGTAAATCGCGGTAAAAGTTGATTGCTTGCTAGGCTGCAACATACTATGTATAACACTGAAGGTTTTGCACCTATATTGGCTATCGTTCTTATGAAGCAATGTGCCCCTCTTCAACAGACCCAATTAGAACTGTACAGTTTTAACACAGAACGTGTGTGATTTGCCAGAAAACTGTTCACACGTGTCACGACTGAGATACTACAGTCTATTGGAGACTATGTTAAATATTTTCGCGATTTTCCAGTGTCTCTAACAATAGTGTATAATATACTTGCGGTCGTGTAAGTATGATAATGTAACTATATTATTTTAGTTTTGTCTCATTAATATGTTGTAAGTATCGATGTAAGATGTACAGTAATGTTATATGTATCAGTTGCAAACCGCCCTTTGGCTGAACTGTACGTGGGCAAACAAATAATAAATAAGTAAACAAGTAATAAATAAATAGGGTCAGTCACCAAATAATAATGCTAATCTTACACTTCCCTAGAAATACAACATGAACCAATAAAGATTTGGCGAGATATCGTTATGTACAGTCCTGTAAAACATTACGTAGCTTATTTAATTACAGTGAATATTTTTCGTGTTCCAGACATTAAATGTGGTAAAAAAATTTTTTTTTCATATGTTAGATTTTATATTCTACCTTTTTCGCGTAGTTACACAGAAGAATTAAAAAAAATAAAAAATTGTCCGCTCTTAGGTAATTTATCCGAAGTAAAAACTAATACGCCGTCACTACCTAAGTAGTGGTGTGGCTCAGTATTCTGATGCGGGAACACCTAACATCGCAGTCGGAAGGAAATAAACCATGCCAGAGCAATTCAGTAAAATGTGTCTCGTATCCAGCACGCGCCGCAGCTTGTTACTAATAACCCCTCTTCCTTACTCTTACAGAGCGATGAATTGACTAACGACTGAAAAACACCGACCTACATGACGCGGCAGTACCACCTCAGTATTCCGTTTCTCACGACGACAACATCGTCGTGCATACACCTGGAAAAATTCTGCTGTGTGATATTTGAGAAGCACGTAGTGAAAAAAGAGTGTGCTTTGTTAAGGGTGGAAAATATATCGGATGAAACTAAATCGGTGTTAAATTAAACGGTGTATAATAACTGTTACCGGCCTGCGCATAGAGAAAGTGGGGAGTTTGGTTTGTTTGCGAACAGAAAACCTACTCACCGTTTTCAGTTCAATCATCAACGTCATCGTCGCGCCTTCATGGCTGCCAACAACGGACCTGAAAAGCAACTATAACCACTTCCTAATATCGTAAAAAATTTCTAAAACAATTTTGAAAAATTGCTATGGATCATAAAAACTGCTCTATACGTAATTTAAAAACAGTTTAACTGACGTTTTAAGTACACTTTTTTTTTCAATTACAAATTACCAATGAATTAAGAAGTATGAAACATTTATTTTTAAGTTAGAAATAGTTGTGTAAAATTGAGATCAAACTGGGTTGCCAGTTCAAGATGCCTTACATCTAGGAAATTTCCTAGTCGCTAAAAACAGAAAATGTTCATCACCAAGTACTTGGAATTGTTGCTGTATCTTCCGATAGTCTCTTAAGTTGGCAACTTTGTGTCTTCGGAAGCACCTTCGACCTCGACGTGGCTGACACCCAAAAGCCAAGAGGAGTCAGACAATTGGCGTGAAAGCCTGCGGAATTCATTCATTTAAAATAAGACGAGAAGAAAAACGAACAGACCGGTGACCTCTGAGCGATTATTTTTATCGAGTCATATATAAAAGTATCACACAGAAAATTAAGTATAACATTGATAATGTCTTCTGCTTTGCCTTCCTTTCACATTCGCACATCTCGTGTATACACAAGTATACACACACTCTAACACACACTTTTGTAGTTTTATACCTCGACGGTGAATTTGTTTTTCAATTATAAGCCAGAGATATATAAATTTTCTTTGTTTCTTTTAACACAGTTTGTAGTTTTTACGACGTAAGTTTCAGGACCACGTGATGGACCAGAGAAGGGAGGAATACAGGCAGGAAGTTAGGAAGCGAGGAAGGAAGCAAGTCAGAGGCGGACGTGGGAGAGACCAGAAGGTTCGCACGGAGGCTGCGGCGGCCGCACACAATGGACGACATGTAGATGTGGGCTGCAGAAACCAGGGCTGCCACCTTCCCACCGCTAGTTACCACACCACCGCCACTTCTGTTGCAACCAACACTTCCGCCGAGCTCGACCGCAGCATCCCCGAAAAACACACACACGTTGGCCCTCGCTTTCCAAGTACTTTTCATGAGAAACTATGGAGAGTGAGAAAAAAATTCCAAACTCTTATGTGTATTTTTAACTTACAAATGTGTAAAAAAAAATCCAGCATTGTAAGACGTGGTAGCATGCACCAAAACTTGAGAATAAGTCTTCATAAACGTGAGTCCTAAAACTGTTTTTTTACCTTATGATTAGAAACACGTGAATTTCGCGGATATATTCTACATCAGGTTGAGCGCTACGAATGTATACTTACTTCATTGTTAAGGACGCCGCCTACCTGAGCGTTACAGGCTCAGAAACGACGAAGACATAAGGGTGATCTAGAAGCGCACATAAAATGCCACATCACCCCAACGAGCCAAGCGCTGAAGCTTCCCACCGAATTGTTTTTAATACGTGACACACTAAGCTGTGACCATATAAATTTACTGGTGGGAAGTATGCAACTCAGTTCAATGCAGATCGCAATCTTGAGTTTCACATACACCCTGTTAGTAATTTTTGAAGTACGGCAGTCTGAAAAGGTTTTTTATTTATTTATTTATTTTTAGCTACAGTTGAGGGCTAAGAAACAGTGTTTTTAATGAACATAAGGACTTAACAATAACAATGATGTTCCGACCTTGCCTGGGTCTGCAGTGGCCGAGAGGTCAGACCTCTCGCCTACTACCAAGATCCGGGTTCGTTTCCAGGCGCACAGTGGGGTCAAATTGCCAAAACATAGCCAAAAGTCTCAAAATTAATTTTAGTTTAGAACAACGTTAGATGTCTTATTGCAAACACAAATGTTCAGTGCAAACTAACTCACCTTTATTTTCTCATAGATATGTGTGCATTTGTCACAATTCGCATCTAAAGTTGACGCTTACTCTGACTGTCTATACAAACACTTCATTTGTCGCTGAGAAAGAAGGGTCATTACGTATTATATACGACTCAATTTACTATTTCCATTATATGTACTTTATCTTTACGCTTTTCTTTTCACATATTTAAGTCCAAATCTCATATTTTTACACATATTTCTAACTCGATGCATTTTCTAAGCATTTGGTGAACTGGACAAGACCTACAAAAAAAATCCCTTGCGATATCCACGTTCTTTCCTTTCGTAACGTAAAATCTACTTCTTTTGCTACATGCTGGCCAAAAATTACATGCCACTTTTTGCTATGTTATGAGATATCGCAGATGTAGTAGGGAACTGTGCGCTGCTGACTACTCTTATCCGACGTGAGTGTGTGTGTATTCGTTGCAAGCAGTATCAGTATAGCCGTTAAGAGGAGTCCTTCGCGGTGTCAAATTTCCACCTTTGACGCGTGGTAACAGCGTAGCGATAAGAGCCAGTGTCCCACGCTTGACGAGAAGCATATCGCCTCTATTCGCAGCGCGCCAAACTGGCGTGCAAGGTTTCCGTTGTAGTCTTTTTACTATGGAACTTTAAGCGGTGGCCCCAATATTTTATTTTTGAATAGTTTGAAGTAAAGACCAACGCATGCATCTCGTTTTGCACTTTACGAATTCAGGTAATATTTTCGGAGTTACAACAGTCTAAAAAAACCCGTTTTTAGCCATTTTGAGAGGCCCGAATATCATGTTTCTAACAAGCGTGCTACATTTTTTGAAAAAATAGAAGCATGGTTTCAAGTGTGTGTTCTTTTCGTAGGTAAACATAATATGAATACCTTAAGCGTTTTCGTGTAAAAATGTATGCGCGTGACACGCTACAACGCCGTCCATGCGCCAGTCGAGGACTTCTCTTAAAGTGTAATGTTTTGCTCTCTAGCGTGTGTCAAAAAACAAATACGCGAGTCGACGGCGATATACGAGCCTAATCTATACAACCGGACTGACGGGCGTGGCGCCGCGGTTATTAGCAATACGAGTCTTGGCTCGTGGTGTTGAGTTACAAACCAGATAACTTGGCGGCGGCATCCTATACTCAAAGACGGCATGTTGCACCCTAATATGAGCTGTAGCGCAAGTCGATCTTTTTCAAACAAACATCAACCCACTCTCCCCTCCCCCCCTTCGAAAATGTGGAATGAGAAACGTACTGATAGCTGCGACGTAATTCAGTTGCGGGTCACATATCACAGTTCTTTTTCAGTGTTCGGCCTAGTGGGGTATACTTTTGTGAAATTAACTCTTAAAAGTTTGACATGAGTAATACTACGAATAAATGGAAAATTTAAAACGAAAATAGAGCATATCGGAAAAATTGGGAGACTAATTATTTTATCACTTACAATAATGGAAAGCTGCAGTGTTTGGTTTGTATGCAAGTAGTGTCAGTGCCCAAGGAGTACAATGTGAAACGACATCACTCTACCATGCACGAAGAAAAATATGCCAAATATGAAGGACAGTCTAGAGTTGCATTGATTCAAGATCTCAAGAAAAAAACTTAAACAGCCGGCAGGTATGTTTAGTAAAGTAGCAAAGAACCAAACTTTAGCTTTGCAAGCATCGTATGCAGGTTCTCTTGAGCTTGCTAAATCTAAAAATCATTTTTCAGCTGGTAATATTATTAAAAAGTGTGCAGTGGAAATTGCAAAAATATTTGGAGATGCAAACATGGCAGACAAATGTGATTCAGTGCCTCCTTCACACCAAACTGTACAAAGAAGGATCACAGACATGGGAGAATAAGTAGCATTGACTTTGTCTGATGTGATAAAAAGGAACTCTAATTTTTCGTTGTGCCTTGATGAAAGCACAGATCAGACAGACGTCAGCCTGCTTCTCATTTTTGTACGTGTGACTGGAGAGGATTTTACTACAAAGACGAACTGTTGGATCTTTGTTCTCTTCATGGGACAACGAAAGGGAGGGACATTTATGATGCAGTAAAAACATCTGTTTATAAATTCGATGGCTTTGATAAGTGTTCATCGATTGTGACAGATGGCGCACCAGCAATGGTTGGAAATAACTCAGGCCTGGTAGGACTTTTGAGACAAAGTGGTGTTGATTGTCCCATTTTTCATTGCATTACTCACCAGGAGGCATTATATGAAAAACCAGTTAAACAAAACGAAGTGATGAAAACAGTGTTAAAGGTGATAAACATGATACGTGGTGGATACAGAGCTCTCTTACATCGCCATTTTTAAACAGTTCCTAGAAGAGACGGAATCCGAGTATGAAGACTTGCTTCTGTATAATCAAGTAAGGTGGTTGAGTGCAGGGAGAAGTCTTGAGCGTTTCTTTGGGTTAAGGAAAGAGATTCCGGAATTTCTTAATCAGTATGTTTCATCGGACACTACAGACCTAGAAAATGAAATTCGAAATTCTGACTTTCTTCGACAACTAGCATTTTTAACTGATATCACAGGTTACCTGAATGAAATCAACTTGAAATTCCAAGGTAAAGACAAAATTGTATCAGATTTAGTGGGTCACATAAATGGTTTTCGCAGTAAGCTGGACCTTCTCAATACAGCTTTGAAGAACAACAATTTGACACATTTTTCATGTTGCAGACAATTAAAAGATGAAGATGAGTCACTTTATTTTTCTGAGTTCGCCATGAATATTCAGAGCATTCTGGCCAAGTTCAACACAAGATTTGAAGACTTTAAGAAACTCAAGAACAGGTTTCTGCTATTTAACAATCCACTTGGGGCAGAGATACAAGACCAACCAGCCAACCTACAACTTGAGTTGTGTGACCTGCAAGCTGACACGTTTTTCCTGACCAGAACAGAAAAAGGATCAGCCTTCTTCAAACTTATCTCACATGAACGCTTTCCCAACCTGTGCGATTTTGGTCGGAAAATGACATCAACATTTGGCAGTACATACATGTGTGAAAGTGTTTTCTCTACCATGAAGTTCATCAAGAACCGATACAGGAGCTCTCTCAAAGATTCTTCTCTGCTGCGCCTGGCAACAACTGAGATGGATGTGGACATTTCTGCTCTTGTAAATTCTTCTGGCCGTCCACAGTTATCACATTGAAAACGTTCATGCTGCTTTTAAGGTTTCTTGATATGTATTTAATTTAGTAGACTTAATAAATTACCTTTACTTATTAGGCCTAATAGTAAAATTGAAATATTTTCAAATTCTATACTATATATTTTAATAACAAAGTTTATTGTGACCATATATTTGACGTTGAATAATAGGGAAATAATAACGCTGATTATTGTCACATCATTTTTTGAAGTAATTAAGTGGTTTGATAGGTGCGGCCCTTCTTTCAATAGACTGACACGTTTGCGGCCCTCGAGTTGATCGTAGTTGGACAGCCCTGGTCTAGTTTGTGGGTTACGATGTCATTTACATTAAAACATTGTCAGGTGTATAGAGGGTCTGTGGCGTACACAAGAAGGGGGGCGGGGGCGGTCAGGGTTCAAAACCACACGCCCCGAAATATGAAGGACCCAATATTTCCACTATTTAAAAATCTTGATATTACTGCTACTGGTACACTCAACATTGATCAATAAAACTGATTTAAAAGCACCGTTTTCACAGTGCATGGTTGATAGAGAATTCAATCAAACTGTGAAAAACTCGTTTGGGCCCGAAGTGTATTTTCTATTCGTAAGTTGGCACAGTGGACACATGTGGAATAGTTTCGTGAAAAAAAAAAAAAACGTATTTACGAACACACTGCACGTAAGCGGCTCGTGTTACGATTGAACATCATTGATGTAGCATCACTAACCGATGATTATTGTTGTCTGCATAAGCTTCAGCTCATTCTGAATATTAATGCTACACTGCAATGTGCGCCATTTTCGACTGACACATCGCAGGTTAGCAAAGAACTATTTTACGAAGATGTACTGTATTTTACGGTCTTCAGTGATGATCAGAACTATATTGGCAGTTAAGATCCATGTGTGTCAAACATTTATTCCATTTTTGTCGCACCTTAAGGCCCTGCTCTCTTGTTTATACTGTTCTTGCGAAAATTATTTTTTACTCTTAAACGAGAGCAGGTATCAAAATTCTATTTGGCAGGTTTATTTAAAGTGGTTTCTTCTATGATACCTATTTTCTTTTTTTTTTTTCAAACATAAGTTATACGGTTTCGACGAAAAAATCAATTAGCCAGAGTATTGTCAATTATATAATTAGCTAAAACAATTGTATTTGCTGCCTCGAAAAAATCAGCCGACATGGAGAAGACGATTTTAAACAAATCTTCCCGACAAATTATTGATATCTGCTCTCGTTTAGGCGTAAACAATTAACTTTGCTAAAATGTAGAAACAATAGAGCTTGGTCTTGACGTTTGGAATACTTTCTTCAACACTCTGTAAATATAGCAAGTCTTGTCTTTAATATAAGTTTTAAGTCAACAGTGAACGGAATATTTGATTTTTTTCTTTTGCAAACTTTTATAGGCCGTGGAGTATAATTAATTGCTCAAAAGATTGTTCAAAGTACGAAGGAGCATATTCTATTCTACACCGAGGTATAGTCACGTCGAAGGCAAACGAGGTGCCTGAGGCGAAGTCTCGCTTAGTAACGACTGGCGGTCGCTTGTTTTGATTCAGCACAAAAAAAAAGCGCTTCCCGGACTTCAACGAGGAGAATTCTTGAATGAAGGAAAGTACTTTCCATTAACGTCAAGGTCATCAGTACATCATCTTCCCAGGACAAAGAAGCTATGGTTATGTGGGCCGCTAATGACACGGACATATCAAGTCAAATTTCGTACGATAAAAAATAATAAACAAAGTTTGCAGAAGGCATATAGATATTTTTGACATCACATGCTCTAAATGTTAATCAATTACACCGTTTTACATTGTTATATAATAAATCAATTTTATCTGGCATTTGTAGAAAGATAAGAATGATGGTGCTATTTATTGTCTTGTAACAAATTTCAAATCATATGGAAGTGATTTTTTTAATCTAACAATGCAAATAGGTAGCCTATAGTAGACTTACAATTAAAACATGAAATGTCAAAAAATGTTAATACGTTGTCAGGGAAACTTGAAGAGGAGAAAATACTATAAATTAAAGATGGCCGTGCACCATTATCCATAACAGGGTAGACAATTCACACTTAAGTAAGCACTTATAAAGGGCGATTTGTTAAGAATAATAGCAAAATTGATATAATTTTGCTTCTAACGTAACATTTTGAGTACGGCGAAGTATGTTTATTTCTTACTGATAATGATTACATTAACAATATGAGGAATTAAATACATTAACCAAAGTGGAAAAAAAAAAACTTCGGCTTCAAAAGTGCTAACTTTACCGCGAATATCTTATATCACAATCTTCCTTCCATAATTCTGTACAGCAAAATCAACTGCTTAAATAAGGTTCATTTGTAGAGGAAAATTCCTACTAAGGGAACATTGTCAGCCTTGTCTATCTTGTCCGCATCCAGATTTTAAGTCAGTGAGTTGCAACGTTGTATACTATACATTATCGTTAGAGACGACGATATTTCACGAAAAATTTTTTTTATGCCAACATACCCCCCTTGAAGATGTTGTGGTCAATTGCAACATATATGATTGGGTGATATACGTCTGACACAAAGTAGCTGTCTGAAGACCAATAATAGGCATCAAATATTACAATAGCAAGATTATTATTGGCTCAGTCAAATAGGGTAACAGCTCCACGTACAAACGAAAGCCAGTAACCTTCTGGTAAGTTGAACATATGTTGGAACCCAGCAAACAGTCAAGTTTTCCCGCGGTAAGCCATCACTAGAGGTACGTCAATTTCGCGGGTTCATCTGGCAGCAGCCTAGACTTGACAGTCCTATACACCCACTGGCCACAATCGATTATCTATTGTGGCTTGCAGTACAAGCAGGTAGCAAGCGATAGCACTTGGCGTTATTTCCTTATTTACTACTGGCTTGCAGTAGTCAAACGCGTTTCGTAACAGCCGCCAGCAAGTCACAGACATGACAATGAAGTATACATAATTGGCGTTCAACCTGACCTGGAATGTATCTGCGAAATTTACGTACCTCCTGCCATCACTAGAGACGGGGAAAATTCGCGTGTTCCTTAACTTGTAGGCTAGCCTCCAAGAATCTCTGTGAACTCCAGCAGACAGCAGTTGTTCGTTAGCTGCTCGCTGACACAGTGAAATGGGCCCGCATTTAGTTACATTGTTATTATTGGCTCATCGGCTTCAAAGTGGTGTCAAATAAGTCAACGACCAATAGTGAAAATAGCACGAAATTACAGTTGCTGGAATTCAAGCTTGAGCTGAAAGAAAACGCGAATTTGTCAGGTCTCTAACCATCATCTGTAGGGCCCGGTAGTTTTCGCGAAAATATTTTTGCCCCACTTTGTTTAAGTGTCTTACGTGAACACCTGCATCTCAACTTCATGATTATTGGCAGAGTGTTTTTGTGCAGATTCGTTATTCATTTGACTGTGTCAATCAGTACATGATAACTGTGACACATCACGTCTGTGATTTGCGGGTTTAACCTCCACACGCTGGGTGTTACGGCAGCCAATCACTGACCACAGAGCAGAGATGCAGGTGTGCACGTAAGGCACTGAAACAAAATGCTGCAAAAACATTTTCGCGAAAACTACAGGGCCGTAATCATCTGTAATTGTCGTGTGTGTGTTTTTTAGGGGGTGGGGGGGGGTGCAATAAATCGCCGACTGTAAGATCACGACGGCTAGTCATTATTCGCTGTCAGCTCCGACTATGGTTATAATGTTCAGCAGAGAGAAGAGAAGCACGCGGGAAAACACGTCTACTCCTCAGCCCGCCAAGACTGGGGGAAAACAAACCACAGCTGGAGCAGAGAGGAGGAAGTGACGACACGCTGTAAACATGGCTGCCGGCGAGCACAATGCCGCTTCTTCTCGCTGCGAGCTGGCTGTACGGCAAGCGTGTCGAGGCCACCGCGTCCCGCCCCGGCAGTCACGTGAGCTGCACGTGTCAGTGGCCAGCGAGCCGAACACGACGCCTGCCCTTCCTGCAGACCACAGGCCAAGGCAAGGGTTTCTCAATATTATATTACTTTCGGGCCACTTACAATTACACGAGGTAGGTAATTGGAAGCCAAAAACAAATAAATATATGTTATTTATCTCGTATTGCACGGGGGCCGCGGTTGTCGTAGTAGATAAAGCACTCGCCTCCCATCATGGCGATCCAGATTAGATTCCCGGCAGGGTTGCTACCCGGATTTTGACACGTGGGAATCGTGCCGGGCGAAGCCGCTGGTTGGCGGGTTTTCTCAGGGATCTCCCATTTCCCCGTCCTTTCATTCAGGCGTTGCTCCATAGCCACATGTCACCCCTCACCAACGCTAAAAACCTATATGTTAATATTCTTATCTAGGTAGGTGTAAAACCGATGGAGCGTCAAGAGTGACGTCGGTCGGCGTATGTAATACATTATCGCCTCTACGCGCAAACCCAGCAACTGGCGCGCAGAGCTTTACTATTATTCATTTTCCTATAGGACTTTAATCGGTAACCATATTATTTTATTTGCGATATTAATAGTTCAAATTTCAGCGCCTATTTCTAGTATTGTGCTATTCGAATCCGGTTCGGAATTTTCCAAGATGCGGCAGTTTAAAAATGCTGTTTTTAGCCATTTTGACAGTTTTAAAAATCATGTTTCCAATGATCGATCCAAACTTTTAAACTGATAGAAACATTGTTTGAAATGCGTTTTCTTTTCATAGATGTACAAACGTAATTCGCGTTGAGACGTTTCTTCCAAATATGATTACTTGCAATGCGTTTCCAGCGCAGGTAGATAGGAACTTTATAAGTACTAGACATAATATCTTCACTCACTTCGCTTGTTATTTACGCCGTTCCCAATTTGACTGAACTTGCCGGCCCCGGAGGCTACTTGTTCATTGCCGCCAGCTGGGACAAAGACAAACATCACTCGGTCCTGAACCCGGGAGATAATATTAAGGCCAAGGCTCTTTAATTATGCTACTTTAGTAAGTTTTATTTTATAAATCATGAAAGGTAACAGATACCGCGAAGTCGTTAATTTACACAGAAATGTTGAAAACTGTTTGTACTGTGTTTAAGAAAATTTAATTAAGTCCGATAATTAGCAACAATTATATAAACTTACACTATGAAAAAAAAGTTACATGGTACAAACAAATTATTTCCAACGTTTATATGTAACAATTATGCGATATCTGCTCCCTTTCAGGATATTAAAAAATTAAACTCGCATAAACATCATAAATAGGAACCCGTGGCAATAAGGAACTATCCCAGCATTCCCCTGGAGTGTTCTCGGGAAATCATGGAAAAACGAAATGAGAATGGCCGGAGTCGAGGCAGATTAAGTTTAAACTTTATGAAGTGTTTTTTTTTTAAACACGCATTATTATTCATTTTACCTCGTTTCAAAACTAACGCGTTTAAAGTTTTTACAGTTCAGTACGTTACACTGATTATTGTAGTTTTTCGTCTCGTAACGTTTCTTTGTACTTAATGCATGAAAAGAGTGGCTTGCGTGCAAATTCAGATTCCACGTGTGTTAATTAGCGCGTGAGGTGTCATGTTAAGTCAGTTTACACCCTTCCATTTTTTTGTAACGTGTAATTAAATGCCACAAGTACAGTTATATATAACTTAAATTTAACGCCATTATTACTCTTGCTACGGTCAGGTTTCGTGTCGGTAGGTTGGTAGATTAATTGGCAGATAGCGCGAATTGAATAGGCCATGTCATAAATTGTACATAAAATTTTGCTTTATTGTGTGGCCTAAAAAGGATACCGAAACTTCGAGACCCACCGGCCACTGATCAAATGGTCGGACTTCACTCATTCAACATACAATGATGAAAATGATTGTCTGAGATACAGATCACTTTGACTAAATCATCATTTAAGTAATTTCCTGGGAATTATTTAAACTGGTTTCTCTTATATCTGACATGTTAATGGCGGGCTAGTAGTAATAAGCCTGCGGGCCGCATAATGTACCGTGGACTCGTCACTACATCTTAATTATATGAGAAAGTATAGGCTGTTGAGAATGAACTGAACAACGGTTACAATTTTTGTTGGCCATTACGCTGCCATTTTTATTATTTTAAATACGAAAACTTCCATGCGACCAAAGACTAGTGTCAACACTTCACAACTCTCAAAACGTTTTACTTCTATGGCCCCAATGAATACATTTTTAAAATTATTATAAGTTTTGGGAAGTACTCACTTTAAAGTGAACAACCTATACTTGATATGTGCCTACATTGCTTGTGGCTCCCATACTCCCCGAGTGAAAATAACATATTTATGACCTTTGAAAGAACTGTGCAATGGGAGTGCATGACTGGATATATTTACTTGTACATACTCCATTGCGAAATAAATGACTGTCAAAAGAAAACTAAAAATAAGACAAGAAAACATAAATAAGCAGAGTATGCTTTAGTCATCACCATTCTCTGCTTATTTATGTTTTCTTGTCTTATTTTTAGTTTTCTTTTGACAGTCATTTATTTCGCAATGGAGTATGTCCAAGTAAATATATCCAGTCAAGAACATATTTAACTAACATAGCTTTTGCATAACGGTATGCCAGAATAATAATTTGCGTGTCACGAGGACATACTAATAACTAAAACATAATAACTGAAATGAAATAATTAACATTGAAATTACATGTTACTAACTTCTTTAATAATTTTTGTTTTAAGCAAAGTTAATAAAATTATGTAACAGTTTTCTTTGAATTTCGGAATTGTTTAGTACCAAAAATATATTACTATTTTTATGCGTTTATTGAAGCAAGCCACGACTCGCAATTTCAGATCATGTTGTGTGTTACGGATTTTTCATCAGACGAAATATAATATATTTAATATGATTTTCGTATATTGGCATATAAATCAAAATTTCATTGTTTAAGGGTCTTGCCCATAATAAAACTATCGGCAACAAAATTCACATCGAAATAGCATGTCGTAAGGCGTGCTACATGACAACATTAAGGCCACAATCCTTCATTTCTGATGTTTACACGATAATTATTTTTATATCCCTAAACGAGAGCAGATATCGAAAAAACTGGTGCACAGTTTTGTTAAGAATTGTTTTCACTATGCAATCTATTTTTTTCTAGACAAAAATTATATGGATTTGGTTAATTAGAGTATTAATTAGAATTTTCATAATTACATAATTAGCTGAAACCATTGTGTATTTTTGTCTTAAAAAAACTAGTTAACGTAGCATACAATATTTTTTAACAAAACTGTGCAAAAGTTTTTTTAATATCTGCTTTTGTTTAGGATTTAGGAAGTAACGATCGTGAAATCTGCAGAAATGATTAGCGATTGATTCTGGAAATATTATTTTTTATTTTAAAAATTATGAACCTATGGAAATATATTCTTAGTTTCACTATGCAAAAAAAATATTGTTATATATCGTTACGCGAAAACTGACTCGATATAAGAAAATTCATACAAGGAAAACACTATAAAACGTAATATATAATGACCAGTACTTCGTACGAACACAACATATACTGCTGCCGTCAAGAACCACGAAGTATCTGTTTTCCAAACCAGTAACTGTAAACCACGACCTTAGGTTCTGGAACAGACGATGCAGAGATATAAGTAACTTAAGTCTGCACACAAACCCTTATAAAACCTTTACTAACAGTCGACTTGAAAGATAAAACTGCAGTATAAAAGAATCTATTTAGCCGACAGAGGTGAGACTTATAAAGGCAGTAAACAGAGCAACCACGAGAGAAGTAATGTCGCTTTATTACAGCGAGCTTCACGCCATTATCCCACGCTCCGGTAGGTAACTGTTGCAACACGCCGTGTTTTCGTCTAGTTGTTTTTTTTTCTACACTTCTAACAGAGCACGAAGTTTTCGTTTCAGCTCTCTAATAAAGCTAGTCGAGACGAGGGCGGAGCGGCGGGGAAAACAAAGTGCCAGGAGCCGGCGAATCTCTTCAACATAATTCTCAAAGTTCGCTTTCAACTTCTGCAAGCCATGAATAACTGAAAGCATCCCGCTTTTACACGCTTTGATTCATTTCGGGGGTTCGCAGTTTTTAAGTTGTTATAACGACGTTAGAGGGCACTTTGGGTGGCTGACAACATTCAAGGAGGTCAAACGTTCTTCATTATCTTGAGAAAAAAACAAGTTCTGCGTAGGAATATCCACGCGCAAACGTTATGTACACAAAGAAGCATTAAAGAACGCACTGAAAAAAAAAATACTTATTAGTCACTGCAAAATATTTTGTTAAAATGGACCTTACCAAATTTTTTTGTAGTGGTTACAAAATGTTTTTGTAGTCACAGCAAAATTTTATTGGGGACAGCAAAATTTTTTTGTGGTCACTACAAAAAAAAATTTGGTAAGGACCATTTTAACAAAATATTTTGCAGTGACTAGTAAGTATTTTTTTCAGTGCGGAGTAAAATGTTAGTGTTCATGTGGCCTAATTCGGAGAGGACTAAGAACATCGTTTAATTTATGCTGTTATGTGGCAAACACGAGTGAAGAACGAAGGATCTTGATCATTGCAAACTGACAATGGATAAATTACAAAGTCACGTATATTAATTACTTTAAGGCTCGGTTTCAGTCGCCATATTGAATTTTATTATTTTTCGCTTATTTGGAATTCTGAGAAGAAAAATGGTAAATCAGCGACTATATCGTAAATTATATTTACCTTGAGCTACAATACAGGCATGGCAATAGAGCTAGTAATGTATAGTTAGGTCGCTGTTTGTCGGGAAAATTATGGATATAAAAAAATTTTCCACACACATTGCGGGGTAATTATACGTTAACAGCTAAATCGCAATGTCTGTACTGTAGCGAAATGTATATAGAATTTGAGGTATAATCGCATATTCAACATTTTTCTTTTTAGAGTTCCAAAAAAAGCGAAAAATATTAAAATTCAATATGGCGACTGAAACCGAGCCTTAAGAAAGTGTGATAATGTATCATCCATTCATTTATGATCTAGAAACTTTAGGTTACTTATTCTTCGTACATGACTCTTCCTTGTTATTCCTGTCTTTACACAGTAAAAACACTTTCTGGAGTTAGTTTCTAGGGCATACTCCATTGCGATATTGATGTCTGTCAAAGAAAACTAAAGAGAATAGAAGAAACATAAATTAAGCAGAGTATGCTTCAGTCAACAGGATAGATACAAAACATTAATTCCATAAATTGAATCGTGTCAAATAAAACATAGGAACATAGGACAAACGGATAAGAAAATAAAAACCGTCGTATGATTTTTTCCTGTTTACGTCTGATAAACTACTGTGTTCTGTTTCGTCTCATCGTTGTGTCGTATGTTGTTTTTCAGTTCATGTCTGATAAACTACGGTGTTTTTTTCCATCTCATCGTTGTGTCGTAATCACGGCCGTAGAGGAACAGGTCTGGACACTGGAGTTGAAAATTGACCCTGTTATGACTGATTGGCGCCACTGGCACTCTGGGGTTGTTTTAACATCGTGTAAATGGGATTACAAGGAGCAAACTCGTGTCGGAGCTGCTAGGAGAACTGCTAGTACGACGCTATACAACAATGTTAAAACAACACTTCATTGCTAGTGGCGCTTTCAGTCATAATGGGGTCAACTCCATATCATTGTTAGATAGGCGAGTGTCCAGGCCTGTACTTCTACGACCGTGGTCGTAATTATATTCTATTATTGTGGTTCATATATATTATCTGTCACTTTGCCAAAGCAGGCGTCAACTTAGGTTGTCTTCCTTGCTGTTTTTTGGGTTTTTATTTTCTTATCTGTTTGTCCTTGGTTTTATTTGACACGATTCAATTTATGGATTTTTATGTTAAATATGTATCCTATTGACTAAACCATACTCTGATTATTTATGTTTTTCTATTCTCTTTAGTTATCTTTGATAGACATCTATATCGCAATGAAGTACGTCCAAGAAACTAAATCCAGTCATTCACTCCCACTGCGCAAATCTTTCAAAGATCAAAAACACTTTCGGTGTCACAACAAGATGTTTCTTTAAATACGAGCCACTGGAAAGTTACTTTGCGACAAAGATATTTTTCACATGTTACGGTAATTATACCAAAAAAAGCGTGTTATTGTTAAGATAATTTATTTGAAATCTTTATGGTTAAGAGTGAGTGAAAGTAACCATCTTGAATTTTTTTTTTTTTATTTTGTGTCAAATTTTCTTCTGGGTGAATTTCTGGAACGTCAAACTAACTACGGAATAGAAAACATAATAATAGGATTATAGACGCCGCAAATATATTTTTGTCGTTACGATTATTACAGATCGAATTGCAGATAGAAAATTCTTATCACTTTCTTAACTGCAATTCTATACGTAAGAACAGTAACGCAATATAAACATGTATGATGTCTAAAAATTCTATCAACATGTATTCTTCTCTGCAGTTAAGTTACAGTTCCTTGAATTTAGCCAGAAGAAAAGTTATGACACAAAATACAAAAACTCAATATGGTGACCATAACATGACACCATAACACAAGATTTATGTTGAAAAAAAATATTTGCTACAAATAAACTTACATTATTTTCAAAGAAATGTGACATAAAACATAGTTTTACAAATCTGATTTGCTGTAAGAAAGGATTTCTTTACCGAAGCTAAATACATTTGCGGCAGTTACTTTGCAGTGTACAATATTTTTAAAGCAACGGAAGTGTTTTTGCTGTGTAAAAGCACCTTTCCACATGTTTGCTCACTTTGTTATTATAAAATCTCTCGCAGTAGGAACTACACGAACCAGCAAACAGCCGAGTGGGAAATCCAGGAGTAACACGAACCTATCTACATCCGACAAAGATAACTCTATCCCACGAGCAACTCAAGAAAATTATTATTCATCCGGGAGTGGAGAAAACACGCAGCGGACGGCGAGTGAGAAACAAGAATTCCGGCGCACAAATCTTAACATAACCGCTATCTCAGCTAATTAACCGCCGCCACGCGGGGAAAACCTCTCCGGCTCGCTGCAGGAAACAAGCCCGCGCACTGACAGCTAAGGTATTCATTATCGCGAAGAAAGATATTATTAGAGCATAAAAACGTCGCACGATCTGTTCCCAGCATTACGCAGCAGTAGCAGAGAAACTTCTTGGTTACAATCCCCCCTCCCCCGCCCACACCAATTCTCTTCCTTCACCGGCACGTCGCATACTGCTTACATCCTTATTTCACGCCGAGGAAACTGATATATGTGTTTACGTTAAACTGAACGTTTTTTTCGTAAAACATATATATGTTACCGGAAACAACTGAAGTTATACCTGTAATACTCAAGTACAGGATGCCCAGAAACAACTGCACATAAACAAACCCCACGAATCCTTGGCTAAAATTGACACGGAAATGTTACTACGCTGAAAAAAAAAAGTATAGTTGCAGGTACCATACTATAGGGACAACAAAACAGTTTGGTTGTCGGTACTACTCTGGACAGTTCCTTCAACAATCTGTTTTGTAGAAGATACCATCTGGTGTGTGAAAGCAACAAGGCTCTTTGTTTCTTCTACAAAACAGATTGTTGAAGGAACTGTCCAGAGTAGTACCAACAACCAAATTGTTTTTTTTTGTCCCTATTTCAACAGAAGTATGGTACCTGCAACTATGCTCATTTTCCTGTGTGGCAAAATGTTGTACGACAGTTTACGTACACAACGTGGCAACACAGCACGGAGAAAGTTCTCTCTTATGCTCCACGTCTAGGTATTATTTAATGTACGTTACGTCAAGTAAACATAGAATCGTGTTTGGACTGCTAGGGGAAGGGGGAGGGGGTTAACCTGCACCCAGACTATGAAGATAAGAACAGTAGTAGTAAGATATCTGTGGAGCGCAAGATGGGACTACATACAGTGCTATGTTGCCACATTGTGTACGTAAAATGTTCTCGTACAACATGTTGTCACTAACATTTTCGTTTCCAATTAACCCAGGATAGGTGTGGTGTGTTTAAGCGGTTAGCTTTAGACATCCTGTATATCACCATTAGGAACTAGATCATTACTTGCAAGTTTGAGAAATTTTGTTTAAAACAATTTCAATATTATTAATATTATATTATATATTATATTATAATAATATTATTCACAACTATAATTGACGCGTAAAAAACTGTACATAGTTTGGCATATTTTACAGGGGTTTAAAGTCCATTGGTGCCCAGAAAATATAAAACAAAAGTCTATTCAGTTAGGCGTATCTGAAATTATGTTTAGTATTACAATGCGTAACTAACAAATGCTAACAAAAAAACGCAGTACCTGTTGTGGATACGACTTTATCAGCTTCTGATATCGTACTTACTGACGGAAAACCTAGAATTCGCAAACAATATCCGATGTAAATACAATAAACCCTAAAAGGAACGATTCGCTATTGTAAACAAAATCGCACTTGTAATGTTCTGCCGCTTGTCTACTTATCGATCGCGCTTTCCGCCGAGTCGACTGCAAGACAAGTGAATAATGAAATGAATGTCTTGCGAGAGGAGTGGATGGGAAAGGATACATTACAGACAGTTTGTAGCGCCCACACGGCTGGCAGATTTCCGAGGAGAGACACGTTCAACTACCCGTCAACCTTGAATTATGGAGGTGAGGTGTAAAGGTGATCAACTAGAACATAGCCTATGTCTTCCTGATGGTAAACCGGCGAGATACACGCTCAAACACAGATACATTAGGTAACTTCTCAAGCGACAGAAAGACGCCAGTTGAAGGACTTGGGTAAGGTAAGATAAGTCGACTTTACGTATCGTTAGAAATGATGGTTTATCGCGGGAAAACTTGACTGTTTGCTTGTACGTGGAGCTGTTGCCCTGTTTAACCGAGCCAATATGAATCCCGCTATTGTAATATGTTATGCCTGTTATTGGGCTGCAGACATCTACGTTGTCAGACGAATACCACTCTAACATACTTGTAGCAACAAAACACAATGTTTTCAAGGGTATGTTGGCACAAAACATTTTCGCGTTATACCATAATATCTACGTATCGTCGGCAGCGAGATCATTAGAGACGGTGATACACGACTTAGTACGATGAGAGAGCTGGGAAAGGAGTCGGCCATGGCCTTCGTTAAAAAAAAAACCTCCCAAAATTCGTCTGGAGCGATTTTGGCAAAACATGGATAAACCTAAATTAGGGCCGGGGATCGAACCCGGGTCCTCCCGAAAGCGACTCCAACATGTTACAGTTGCGCCATCTCGCTCGACGAGCGTCTTACGCATAGAGGCGACAAGGAACGTGGTGGACGAGCAATAGTCGACCTTAGAGGCCGCAGCCGAACGCGATCTTCGTTGTGTAATAGCACGCAAACAAGATATGTAACAGCATATTATTATTGTAGGAGTCAAAAGTCAAAGGTTTGAACTACAGACACCACGATGTATTTTTCTCCTAACTTAATCTCGAATGTTCTAAAAAAACACATTTTTAAAACTATTTTTAATATATAATGACATACGATAGTACTAAAGTAAAAAATTACATATACAGACAATTTTTTACCTTTCCTGGAGATAAACTATGTTCCGGGAATAGTTATTTACGGACATATGTATATACGCACAAATACTGATTTTGCAGAAAACATCTTGCAAGCAACTCCTCTTAAGGCCGATACCTACTCCGAAGCCTTGGCGCGAAAAAGTGTATGGACTTGAATGTTAAATTTAATTCGGCAAGGCTCGGTGACTTCCGGACGAAAACGATTTCCGGCACTAAAGAGAGGAAAATATTGCTACATTATAATAGCAAGTGTTTTGTAGAGTTTTTAAACCATGACAGTTTTTATTTACTAATAGTTGTCAGGGTACTTAAGAAACAAAAACATCACATAGCAATGATGGTCTCAACGCAATGAACAAAAAGTATGCAGGTCCTACAGGTTAGCTCCACCTAATTCGTTAACGTGTAAATCCATGCTCTCGTCAGGACTCTGGGCAGATAAGAGGGCGTCGTAGATAAATAAGTGCTGAGTTCTACCATTGAGATTTACACTTTTTGAAAGTCAATATGGAAACAATACAAAACAACAATCCTAGATAATGATATTATAGCCAACTACGATTTAGTGGATCTGGCGTGTGAGACGTGCTGTAACATGGTATGGAAAGTATTTTTACTTGTGTAACTACTAAAAATTTTTTCAATGAGTTTATCTACGAAAAGAAGACACATTTCAAACTGTATCCCTATGATTTCAAAAATACCGTCCGCTAATTAAAAACATGATTTCCAAGCTCCTCAAAAGTGCTAAAATTGACTTTTTTCACGTTGCTGTAACTGATAAAATATCAATAGTAATAGGGAAACCAAATAACATAAACCTGCATTGGACTTTACCGCATACTTTTCACAAATAAAGCAACAGGGTCATTGTTGCTCGAAGTCCCATCGATAAACTGTTTCTGCCAAAACACTGCACCCTAATTTAGTCCTTTGCGTCTAAAGGCAAAGAGATGCTTGACGGACGTGTTATATTCGACTAATCGCCTTCCCCGTTTACGTGTCTCGAACGTAAAAAAAAAAAAAAAAAAAAAAAAAAACTAGCGTACACTAACTCTTAAGCGTAATCTATTGCACAGCAATTTAATGCAATAGATTTCAGCGCCAGCGCCTGTTATTCTTCTTCACAAATACTTTACTCGAGAAAGTTGTCAGTTACTATTTTTTTTATATTCGCAAGTTGTCCTCAAGAAACCTACAATTTTAAACTGATGCTTTGGGCGCTGAATTATATGCCACACCCTCTATATGGCTCGCCTTACCTGGCTGGTTAACTGCGTTGCAGCGAGAGAAATCTACGTTTATTTTAGAAACCATATAACTTGTTCACAAAGTAGCTATCTACGGAATAAAGTACATATCAGACGAAAACTTTCACACACTTTCAAAACATCATGCGGGTTAAAAATTCTATTTCCTAGTCCTCCAACATGAATACTGCTTTTTCACATAGCTACATCATTTTGCAGATTCCAAACTATTCTAATGTGATATTTCGTGCTTTAAAACAGACTTTCCACCAACAAAACGATGGCGTCATCGTTTAAAAGTCCCGTGGTTCCAGCAGTACAATGGAAACACGGTAGGCCAGTTTAGCTATAAAAGCTTCTTTACTTCGGAGCCTTCAAAGCACAAAACAGTTCCAAACATGCGGAGTTAGAAAAAGTATAAATTTTACTGTAGATACACAACATTTTTATCGTACTACGACGTATATTCAGCGACTTATTGAAGGAATTATGAAACATTCAGTTCACGGTACGGACATACTGATTTTGTTATGATTCTATAGTTTTCCAAATCACTCCGGGCGAATGCTGAGATGGTTCCTATTCCTCTACTGGCCATGGCGGTAATCAAAACCGTATCGCCTTGTAGGGAGACAAGCATCGTGACCATTAGACCGCTTTGGTGCTTTTAGCTGCCATCATTGATACCGACAATGTACAATTATTGTTCTTTTCCAAGTATTAACTCACGAAGTCATTCGTGTTTGGTATATTATCAGCAAGACGAACACAATACTATTTACACTTGTTTCAGCTGCCTGGGACCTACCATTTCCGTTCACAACTACTACTATATGTACGTAGAATACTAGCAAAAAAACTGATCTGCACTTGTTTGCTGTGAATGTCCATCGTCTCACGCTGCATACATCACATGGATGTTCGCAGGATTGCCTATGCTCAAGGCTCTGTACGTCTGCGCGAATATTCAAGTGTTTTCAGCATAAACGGTATGTCCCAGACCGTTGCAACAAGTGGACCTTTTTTTTGTTACACAGGTATCATTTCTAAATAAACTATCATCAAATGTTCGAAAATCCTGACGGCAAAATAGTCGTATGCAATTAGAAGGTGGCCACCTCTATTATTTCCATGGGTGGAAGGTACCAAGTTGTATTTGTTGTTGGTTTGAAGGTCCCAACAGCATTAAGCAATGCTAAAAATATTGTTTTACTTATGTAATTTGGTTGCCGATATTTTGGGGAAATGTGATTGTAAACTTCGATATTCAAAGACTCATTACTCCCTTAATATTAAATTTAGGCGAAAAAGTCAAAACAAAATTTCTGCTGTTTTTTCATAAGGAATCACCTGCCGGAGTTTGTCGGTGTTGTTATATATATACGTAATGTAAATAATTTTAACTTTATGCTGTTTAGTGAATTAATGAATGTGACCCATGTGGGTATTATGATTACATAGATAGTATAGTGTTATTGGAATTAGCTTGGGTTATGTCTAAAAATTGAAGTGTAGTTTTTATACATCTGGCTGTCAGTTTTGTCCTTTGATTAATATTTTCCTAATAATTTTTTATGAATCAACTACTTTAACAATTACCGCATTGTCGCAAATCCAACACTTTCGCATGTATTACACACAACAGTGCTGTCTCAGTTGATGCAATAAATCTATCAAACCCTCGTCCAGTTCTAGTGATCAGATCCGCGACAGGCGAGGCGGAAGGATTACATCGGAGCAGAGAGGCGGATGAAACTATGCAGAGCTCGTGAAAGACCTCAATCAAACAGCTTCCCTAAATGGCTGCGGGGAGGCATCGCGAAACGGGACATGGGGGACAGATGGCGCGCAAAAACCCCACAGCAACAGTTCAGGGGGGAGGGAAGGGTCACACAAGGCGATAACGAGCCTCCCACTGGCGCGCGCCGACGCTAGGAGACACACTCCCCCCTCCAGTTATACAATCTAGCCGGTAGGGCGTCCAGCATCTGGGTCGCGTTAACTTTCTCGCTCTTCGGAAATACTCGGGAGCATTCGATTATCCTCGGCGATTGAGCCAGGCATCCCCTTTCTATCCTCGCGCCTTAGAGCAAAAAGCGCTGTATCCCCCCCTGCATTATTTTTATTATTTATTTTAGAGCAGACTCTTGGTGAAATTCAAATCATCGACATGTCCGAAGTGCGAACTAGCTGGAATTGTCTCATTTGTACGACTATAATATATTACAGTAAGCAATTTTCATGGGAATGGATTAACGTATTTAAAAATGGCACAACGGGTTTTAAAAGGAAATTTTATTCCCTTTAATTATGGTCCTATTCATTACTGCAGTATGCACAACCGTTTAAGAAAGAGAGAAAAAAAACATGCCTAAAAACGTGTGATTGGCGGCCATTTTCCAAGATGACGGAAGAAGCTCCGGGTGGATTTGCGGGTGCAGTTTGTATATTATTATTTTAGATGGTATTAGGAATGTCTGCACCAAATTTCAGCGTCATCCGAATTTCGTCTAGGTTCCCCCAATTTTGAAGATAAGATTATTGGGTTATCAGTCTCAAACGAACTGGTTGAAATGTTTTAAAGCTTATAATGTTAATATTTGTTTACCTCCTATATTCAATTATAACTAGTTCAAAAGGCTGTCTTGGGAATATTTTTGCAAGCTTGGTTTATGCTAGCCGCATATAACAGGATAGTGTTGCAATCAGTGATGTAGTGCCAAGATTGGTACAGGGTATACTCACGAGCAAGGTACGGCCACTTCCTGGTACCAGGAAGCCAACAGAAGGAAAACAGAAGGTATACTGTACTGGGCTAAATCAACGAGAGGGTATACGGCGTATACCCGCGCGTACCCCGACTACAGCACTGGCTGCAAAGCACATTAATTTACACAAAAAATAATTCAAATTTACGCAATGAGTGCTATATAACGGACTATAAAATCAACAACCTTGGAGGGTGCCTTACATAATCAGAGGTGGCAATTGCAACCTCTTGCATCTCCTCCCCCTCCCCCATTTTTCTGTGCACGCATATCGTTAGCTTAGTGCAAGAACTGAGTAACTTAAATTTTACAAGATTAAGTTATCTGCAGATGTCAACACTATACTTATGATTGTTCCTTTTGATAAGTATGCATTTATAAATGTGTAAATTAGGATTATTGACGCCACACAAATTTGCATTTCAGAAAATAACTATTTGTATGACAAAAACAATTTTCAGTGTTATAGTTGGATATGTCCAGCTACCTAGTTGTAGCATTAAGCCGACGATATGTTCTTGTCCCCGGTGACAATTAGTTTACATTAGGTTAGTAAGTTAGCTTAGGTTAGTCTAAAATGCCCAAAAATATTGTGCACTGAATCGAAGGACGGTTTTGTTAAGTGCGCCGTCTACCCGTGCGTTAACGGGGATTGAGCGCCAAAGCAGTGAATATTCACAATCTTCGACATAACTTTTTCCCCTCACTTATTATAAAAAATCAAGGGCACAACAATCCGTATATGACACCTTTGTACACCCTCTTACTTTGTTACATAGTCACAGACTTTCTTACTTTTGGAGCACTGATGGTATGTAGGAAAAGTGTCTTACTTTTCCTATACGCCATCACTGCTCCAAAAATAAGACAGCCTGTGACTATGAAGTAATGTAATAAGTTGTACAAAGTATCATTTCCGGATTGTCGAACCTTGATATTCGATAATAAGCGAGGGGAAAAACTTATGTCGAAAATTGTGAAAATTCACTGCTTTGGCGCACCATTCCCCTCAAGACTAAAAAACGACGCTTATGTAAGGGCGACCTTGAAGTGCGTATCAATTGCCTCATCGCCTCAACGAGCCAAGAGCTGAAATAGCGTGCAAGATTCACGCAGATCCACTTTTCCGACGGGACTTCAAACCTGTGATCATGTAATTTTATTGGTGGAAAGTCTGTAGCAAAGTTCAGTGCAATTCCATATCTGAGTTTCACATGAATCCGGTTGGTACATTTTGAAGTACGGAAGTCTGAAAAGGCAGTTTTTAAAAGATATGCTGGGCTTAGAAATAGTTTTATTAATAAGCATGGTGTCTTGACGTTCCGACCTTTTACACAGTACGTTTTCATTCCGTACGTTGGCAAAGTGGGCACTTGTCTATTGGGTCGTGATAAAAACCTGTTGAACACACCGCAACATTTTTAAGGGGTATTGATCCCTACCACCTTGGATTTATCTGTTTCTTCTCGTTAACTTCTGTTCCAGTCGATATATCAACATTTTTGTCACGGCAGGGCATAGATACAAACTTAATCGATTTTCTGTAATTGCTGGAAACATAATATATTCATTATTTTGCAACGGGAAACAGCTGACAAGGAAAAATTGCTTTATTTACGGGAGCGACTACAGAGGCCACAACATTAACAGAAACAATGCCGCATGGATTCCAAAAAGTGAATGAAACTATAAACTATGCCTTGTCAGCGTGAAAAAAAAAAATAATGTGTCTATTCCCTGATTTATAAGAAAATCCGTAAAACCGATGTGACAGGGATCAAGGGGCCCGCCTCGTGGCACATGTGTTTGTGTGAGTGAGATATGGTACTAAGGGCGACGTCGTATGGACCATACAACGGTGCGTCGCCCCTACGCTTAAGGCGTGCAGTCTTCGCGAAAAAACAAATTTCCTATGGGACTTTAAGTGGTGACCCTATTGTTTTATTTACGAAATCACTTTACTAAAGTCCAATGCACTACCCTTAAGTGGTTTCACATGTATTCGGCTAGTATATTTTCTCCTATATCAGCCTGAAAACCCCGCTTTAACACATTTTGACGTGCCCTAAAAGGGGATTTCTAATACGTGTGTTATCTTGAAAGTACTTAAGGGCATTCGTCTGAAGTGTGTGTTCTTTTCGTAGACAAACGGCGTGGACACACGTGTATTAGTTTCTGTGTAAAACGTTTTCTTCAAACACGGTGCAGTGTGATATTATGGCAACGAGGCGGGCCCCTTAAGCGCTTGGTAGTCGGGCGGCATTACGCTCAATCTCCGAGGGTAAACGAATGCTCCCGATGACGTCCGAGGAGCAGGAAAGTTGAACGCGACCCAGACGCTGGTGGCAGTGCGGTTGCGCAGTAGGGGAGGTCAGACGAGACAGGCGGGTGTGTTGTCCAGTTACTGGTGACCGGAGTGTGCTGGTAGCGGTACCAGAGGCTCGCGTAGGCCGGGGTCATGCAGTGGGCGTGGTAAATACCACGCCGCACCAATACGCCCACGACGTGCTGTGCTGCCTACCCTCCAGGGGATTCCTGCACCTTTTACGAGTGTTCAACTGCCATCAAGTCATACATTTATATTTATATGAAAAAGTGTTAGTTCTGTATACGATACTTGTGAGTGCAGTTACCTCATACAAAACAATTTTAGCTGGCGTAGTTTTCTCATAACGGTGCATCAAAGTCAAAATTTGCATGTTCTGCTGCCATGCAAATAGTGAAAACCAATTTACTTACGTACGTGAAATAATTCACAGTGAAATAACGTACTATGGGCTACGTAATAAACATTATAAAAAATCCTGCGAACTGTTTTTGTATTTTAAAAAAATTGCTGAATGCGCAACTCTTTTCTGCACTCTTGAGATTTTTTTTAAAATTCAAAATATCACGTTGTGGGTATTTTAATATTTTATTGCATAGCTTATGGGATGTAAGTTCACAATGAATTATTTGGTTTAAGTAGGTACTAGTTAGTTTTCAATATTCGCATGACAGCGTAACAAGCAAAATTTCGACTTTGACACCCCGTTATGAGAAAACTATGAGAGCTAAAATTGTTTCGTAAGAGTAAAATGTACTCACAAGTATCGTCTACAAAACTAACAATATTTCATCAAAAATATAAAATTATGATTTTATCGCACTTGAACATCCTTAACTAAGCTGTACGTCTGGTCGACAGAGAGGCCATTAGAGACGTGCCAAATTCCCGCTATTAAAAGACAGCAAGTTACTTCGTGCTCCTCTGATATCTGATGTTAGACAGCAGCACAAAGGTCTTTATAGGCGGTTCGGCATAAAATGAGCACTCGAAAAAGCCCTGCTACAGACCTATTTCCAGCCAATTCGTATCTTTCTGCGTGTAGCAGCTAACGATGGGGAAAGTCTTACCTCCTGGGACACGTCACTTTATGTTTGCGCGTGTTAGATAAATTGTTCAGTCGATAGGTGCCTATATAGTTTGATAAAAAAAGTTAATTAATTATACAAAATACAATTATATCGCTGTCGGTTGAATTTGTTTCAGTATTATTGTATTTAAATACGAATAAACACGGAACTATACTGTGTTATTTCGTTGCCAACCATACAAGCAGCAAGGCAACTATAGCTAATGTTGAATTATATGCAAAACGGCTAGTGATATTTTTCAGAGGTTACATTTTTAGTGTTCACTTTATTCCGAACGGCCTATATCAATCATTACTAGGGCCGTGAACATTTCGCGAAAAGATGTTTGTCCCAGTTTCAGTGCCTTGCGCGCACATCTGCGGCTTTGCTTCGTGATTATTGGCAGCGTGTATTTGCGAAGCGAGGGCTTTCATTTGACTGTGCCGACCACAATAAGGTTACTACGACACCATATGTCTGTGATTTGCGGGTAGAACCCTAAGACACGTGACCGTTAAGAGTGCGTAGTAGATAAATAAATGCTGAAAACATCAGTTGATTCCTACGCTTTTTTCGAAGACAATACGGATAAAATACTCAATGACAATCTTAGATAATGGTATTTGCCAACTTTATGAGTAAATATTTACCCAGAATTACTAGTTCGTTACGCGTGATCTCTTGCGCCGCAGTTAAATGGACGAGGTTCCGGCGTCAGAGATTGTGCCTCAGAAGTTCGTAACACTGGAAACAATTTTGTTTAAAACATTGGATAAAACTATTGTCTAGGATTGCTATTGTTTAATTTTCGAAAATTGGCTTCAAGAAACCTACAGTTATAGATTATTGTTTTTAGTGTTGAATTATGTACCATGCCCTCTTAAGACATCCAATCCCTGACTATGAAGCAGAACTGCAGATGTGCACGTAACGCACTGAAACAGTTCATAGGCTTATAAATGTGTGATATGAGATCAACTGGAAAATGTCCACTATCCTGTAATACAGACACACAAAGGTACAAAGGCTCATAGCCAGAAACATCACATAATATGTTGGGATAAGCACAGGCAATTTAATTCTAGCCTGTCGCGAAATAGTAACGCCAAATGTGCACGCGTCTACTCATTAGCGACGGTTACATGCAACTAATACAAAAGGAAATGAATCGGCCATTGTCAAAGAAACCATACCAACGTCCCACGTGGAACGATTTCGGGAACTGCGGGAAACCAAAATCGAGCTGACCGAAGATAGGGATCGAACCCGAGTTCTTCCGAATGCGACCTTAACGTGGTAAGGCTAAAACGGCTTTTTTAAGAATGCTGTACGTTCAAAAATACCTCCAGTATTCGTATAAAAAACAGAAACATACACTGGACTTTACTTCCCACAAATAAAATTGGTGGGTCAGAGCATGGAGTCTAATAGGTCTAACAGGAAAAGCGTAAAAAAAAATTACTCGCAAATGTTCCGCGCAGCGAATAGAAGCAAAGCAAAGCAGTTATTGTCGAATGTGGCAAGCTACGCATTATTGCTATCCTGTCTCTACGAACTCGCAGAATTACATCCTGTTCACCAAGGCGATCCGGGTTCGATTCCCGGATTTTCGAATGTGGGAATCGTGCCGGACGATGCCGTTGGTCGGCGGGTTTTCTCGGGGATCTTCCGTTTCCCCCGCCCTTTCATTCCGGTGTCGATCCATACTCACCTCATGTCATCCCTCACCCGCGCTAAAGACCTCGCTCACTCAC
Organism: Medauroidea extradentata; assembly: GCA_003012365.1. Lineage (NCBI taxonomy): Eukaryota > Metazoa > Arthropoda > Insecta > Phasmatodea > Phasmatidae > Medauroidea > Medauroidea extradentata. The sequence goes on along the minus strand of PNEQ01046604.1, from coordinate 29,019 downwards.
CCGTTAAAAGTATCAGACAAATTAATGCCGAAAACAATATTTAAAATCTACACATTTTTTAAAGTTAATATAGAAAAACTACAAAACAACAATCATTGATAATATTGGCCGACTTTATGAGCCCACTATTATTTAGAATTAAAATAAGAAATTTATTTCAACGGGGGAAAAATTACGTTAACATTATCCATTTCTGGCATTGTTTTGCAATACGACAGTTACTTGGTCACGAAATGTATTTATGGAGCTATGTTTGTTTAAATTCCAGTTTTTTTTTGTGGTGAAACGAAGTGAGCCGATAATTATGCAGAAAACACTATAAAAATTACACAATTTCAGTCTTGTTTTCTTAGTTTGTAGTTGTGTAAACTCTTCACGGCATATTCCGTTCTGCTGGTCAACAACATCGAGAGCTCTGGTGGTATGTCAGTGTTCATCAGCAAAAACCGAACAGAATCACAAGTTTGCAGATATTTGGTCTGCCAGTGACAAGAGAGATTAAGAACGACCGGTAATGATGAACATCTACATAAAACGTAACTCGTACATGAACACGAATTTGACTTGCGAATACTGTATCTCAACCTTTTTACTAACTTATTTCCTGACGTTACTTCACATAATTATATTATGTGCTTTAAAAAATTTGCAATTCTAATTTACTGTTATTTTTTCACTGGCTATTTTGAATAAATATAACACAAATCGAGGACTTATTGTATAATGTACAATAGAGGCTGAATGCTTGTAAATGTTTTTTTTTTTTCTTTGGACGACAGATGTTTACTTATACTGGCACACATTTCAAACTTCTAGCCTCGCACAGGGAGCTAACCTAAGAGCGCGCGAAAACGACTGCCTGTGACCTTCAGTGCTCGTCAATAGAAGCGGGAGCTGACGTTACTGAGCATAATGAATCAGTGAAATCAGCAATATCGCAACGCGGCCTTGACATTCAATTGATTAGCAAATATTTCACAAGTAGTTTGCCAAATATCATATTTCGCCTGCAAATAAAATGACCCGACAGCTAACCGCAAGATGAGAACGAACCAAAAATACTACAATAGATGAACAAGTGAACACTTTTGAAGGTCTTGTCTAAAATAATAATTAAAACATATTTTTGCTGGCACATCAGTCGTTACTTTTTAATACGGTACAATCTACACAATTTGATTGTTATAGGCCATTCGGGATAGTGTGATAGACAAAGTTAACCTTTGAAAAATAGCATTAGTCGTTACTGCATATAATTCAACATTAACTATGGTTGCCGTACTGCTTGTATGGTTGGCAGCGAAATTACGCAATATAGTTCCGTGCATTTCCCCATTTAAATAAGCGATGCAGAAACAATATCAACCGAAATATACACAACTTTATTTTATGTAGCTAATAAACTTCTTTTATTGAACTGCATTGATTCATACCGACTGCACAATTTATCTTGCGCGCGCAAACATTAAGTGACGTGTCCAGAGAGGCTAGATATGTTTCGTCGTTAGCCGTTACGTGCGGAAAGATTCAAATTGACTGAAAATAGAACTTTAGCCGGGCTTTTTTGAGTGATCACTTTATCCGAGCTACTTAACACCAACCGCTGAATGCAGTGATAGCACATTGTGAATCAGGCTTTAGAGAGTATTTTCTTCGTGTCACCCATTCGAGTCTACAGTGACTAAATCGTCCGAAGGGTGTTGTTGTCAGACCATATTCCCCCATTTTTAATGATTTCGCGATAGTTAGTTTTTAATCCTAAACAATAGCAGAAATGAAAAATCTGTTCGGCAGTTTTGTTTAAAATAGATTACATCACGTTGGCTAATTATTTAAGACAGCAAATAGCCTACTATGATTTTAACTAACTATGTAGTTAACGAAATGTTTGTTTACTAACTTAGATACCGTATAATTACTTAGCTTGAAAGAAATTGCTAACACGACAAAAATCATTTTGTGACACCTGCTCAAGTTGAAGTTTAAATAAATAACTACTGGTTATCGCAAAACAGTATAAACACAGGGGGGGGGCATAATCCAATTGTCTTTACACCTATAACCTTGGATTTAATAATTTTCCTCTTGATACGGATGTGTCATCGTTTTTGGCACGATACGGAATAGACAAATATGTAAATATTTTCTTAAATTGTCGCATCCTCAATATCTTCATTATTTTATAATGGCCGGTAAACTACTGACAAGAAAAAACAGTGATCATCTGCTCGAGCGAAATCCGTGGTAGCAGAAGGTAACATACACAATGTTTAGACACACTGATGTTTGGCGAAAATAATTTTGCGACAACTTGTTTCAACGTCTTATCTGCAGCTCTGCTTTATGATCACCTATCGGATGGTTTTAACTCTCAGCGTCTTATGTTTAGAGCCACGATTTTGTTGCGAGTAGATTTTTGCATCATTTTGTTTTAGTGTCTCGCGTGCACCTCGGCAGCTCTGCTCACGGCTATTGGCAGCGTGTCTTTGCTCAGACACGTCCCTCATTTGACTGCACCGATAACAATGAGGTTATCGTGACGTAATACGTCTGTGATTTGTCAGTAGAACCACACGGCAAGTGACAGTTAAAACGTCCAATCACAGATTATGAAACAGAGTTGCTGATATGAACATACGTAGAGACACTAGAAAATTGCGGGAATAGTTGACTATTTGCTAGGCTCCAACATATTGTATATAACACTGAATGTTTCGTATCGACATTGGCTATGGCTTATTTGGAGCATTGTTTCTCTCTACAACAAACCCAGTTAGAACTGCACAGCTTGGACACACAGCGTGTGTGATTTGTCCCAAAACTGTTCACACGTGTCACGGTTAATATAATACAGTTTATTGGAGACAATCTTCAACATTTTCGCGATTTTCCAGTGTCTCTAAACATAAGGCATTGAAACCAAATGGTGTAAAAATCTTTTCGCCATAAAATCGTGGCACTACTTATGGTTAGGGACCGGTAGTTTTCGCGAAAATATTTTTGCCCCACTTTGTTTCAGTGTCTTACGTGCACACCTGCATCTCAACTTCATGATTATTGGCAGAGTGTTTTTGTGCAGAATCGTTATTCATATTACTGTGCCAATCAGTACATGGATAACTGCCACACATCGCGTCTGTGATTTGCGGGTTTAACCTCCACTCGCTGGATGATATGGCATCCAATCACTGACCACAAAACAGAATTGCAGGTGCGCACGTACGGCACTGAAACAAAATGCTGCAAAAATCTTTTCGCGAAAACTAAAGGGCCCTACTTACGGTTCTACCTGCAGAAACACAGATATGTGGTATCGCAGTAACCGTCATTGACACAGTCAAATGAGTGACGCCTTTGCACAGAGATACGCTGCAAACCTGCAGTTACGCACGTACGACATTGGAACAAGCTGGCACAAAATAATTTTCATCAAACATCACTGGCTCTTACAATGCTGCATAGACGAACATCTCACTATGCCAAAACCGGTAACTGTACATAAAATATGGCGAAATGTATACTAGCGCCCAAAGCGGATTGGAATGATGTTCAGTATTCAAAATAATATTTTCTTTACAGTAGACCTAAGTAACACCTCCCTTATGATGTAAAGGTTGAGAAGTCGCGAAGTGATATGATTTAGTCTACGCAATTTAGCATCCAGGTGATCTGCCACGCTGCTAGGTCGCTACTATTTCTCTGGCTGACCACTTGAGTCCTCTCTCCGTCAATACCATAGATGAGAGGAACAAACAGATGAAGTATTTGCAGCCTATACTGAGGCCAAGTTGACTTTGTTTATTCACGTAACAATATGACGGTGTGCAAGCAGCTGCTCCTGTAGGTTATGGTTGGACAACTCAAAACCACATTATACACGCTGCTATGGTAACCAACATTTTTTCCCCTGTATTAGTATGGCGGAAGATCTCTTCCTCCTTCCACCTCAAGACCTCACACCCCATCGCCATAGAACATACGTCATGCTTAGAGACACTGGAAAATCGCGGGAATAGTTGACTGTTCGCTAGGCTCCAACGTGACGTATGTAACACTGAATGTTTTGTATCAACATTGGCTACGGTTTAATTGTAGCATTTTCTCTCTCTACAACAGGTCCAATTAGAACTGCACAGCTTGGACACACAGCGTGTGTGATTTGTCCCAAAACTGTTCAAACGTGTTACGGTTAATATAATACAGTTAATTGGAGACTATTTTTAACATTTTCGCGATTTTCCAGTGTCTCTAGTCATGCTCCATCGGTATATTTCTCTAATCTCTGATCAAGACCCAGCGACGGTGGCGATCGTAGTGGCAGGTTAAAGAACTTGCAGGAAACAGCGTAGAAAAACTAACGTTGCTTGTCCACTTCTGTATCGACACAAATTCAGTGGCCCTCTCGACGTGCAACACGTAAAACAATCTCTCTATCCCCTGATTTATGGGGAAAACCATAAATCCGAGCTGACAGCGATCAATCGCTCTTAATGACTACTGTAAGAGGAACGGCTGACCTCGGTGGCAAACGGTAGGAGATGATGATGCTGTTGAGTGGGCGTGCAGCGAAGACAAGGCGTAGTTGCTCCTGCTCCTACTCAGGTCCAGAGTTAAATTACCACCTGTCGATTCCATCTAGCTGTCCCCACATTCTACAACCACCTCCTGTCGTCAACCTTAGCTCGCAGAGGCACAGAATATTTACGAATACAGAAGTGAAATAGCCGGTAGGACGGCGGACCCAGTCACACGCGCCAGCAAAACGACTTCGCTGACCAGCAACATGGCGGAAACGCCAACCGCCAATTTACATTAAGTCAGCTGACCTGCTAGCCGGTAGCCAGGCCAATAGGAAACATGCAGTAACATGCAGCAACCAAACATACACGGGGCTAGTATCAACAGACTCACAGCCAATAAGCGGCGAAGTTCGTCCGTATCAAATAAGCCGCCACGTCATTTCACCTCTGTATTACTATTAAGTCTGTGATAGAGGCATACCTAGACACATTGGTTTATCGCGGGAAAATTTACTTTTCTATAGGCTTCAATATAACGTTCTCATTTTCCACGTTCTTGATTATCCCTAGTTTGACTGGATCAATGATTTTTTTTGCTATTCGCTTGTAAACAAATAATCCGTGCCGCATAACCGTCATACAATTGTACAGTCATGCCAATATTTTAGAGGAACAATCTTCCCGTCTAACAGAAGAAAAAACCACGGGAGTAGCATAAGGTCTGAATGAGGGCGAAGGGAGAGAAGCCAAGAGGGGGAAGAGGTAGCCACCAAATTTGTCAGTCGCCATACTGCTTTAACCTCAAAAGTACACATCAGACTGGTATTTTTAATGGTAAATAGTGTATTATGCTCTTTAATTGATGTTTTAGATCGAAAACTGTATATTTTAGCCCTGTTTACACATCTCCTAACTAATATTTCCTCAATTTTTTAATTAGTCGGCCATATTGATACCAGCCACGTCAAGCGTTTGTTTGGTTACAATTCCCGGCGACATGCTCCATCTGGACCCTTCAATCATTTTTGCAAAAAACATTATGTGAACATGTATGGGCAGGAAAATTTTACGAATTCAAAGGCATGCATGTTTGAATCAACTATCCTATGCATAAGCCCCGATAATTTATCAACTAGCTGCTACTCAGTGGAACAGCAGACAATGAAGGAATCGACGGGGCTTGAGTATAGATAGTACGATGGATTCTATCCTGCAGGTCATTGAATTCACGAAATTTTCCTGTCCCTAAACATATTTTTCGGGATCAGGTACAGGAGGGCGGTCCTGTCACAGCAACGGCAGCGATGCCCAAAATATGTCCCTAAGCATAGGCACAAAAACCCACCGTTACTGTACTATAGATCTTATGACTAGAGACATGAACTTTTCGCGAAAAGAAATTTGCCTCACTTTGTATCAGTGACTTATGTGCACGTCTGCAGACTTGCTTCACGGTCAGAGATTGGATGTTCTGACATTCGTGTGTCGTGGGGTTTTACACGCAAATCACAGACGTGTGGTGTTACAGTAACCTTATTGTGATTGGTACAGTCAAATGAGAAACGTCACAGTTCAAAGGCACGCTGCCAATATCTATGAAGCAGAACTGCAGACGTGCACATAAGGTACTGGAACAAAGTGGGGCAAAATTCTTTTCGCGAAAAGTTCATG
>PNEQ01046604.1:8696-22728 GCA_003012365.1 Medauroidea extradentata | reverse complement strand
ACATAGCATGGCACGCGGGCTGGATCATCAGGTTACTGGGGGCTGCTACAGTTAACATTGCCTACCTTCCAATTAAATCGACTCGTCTGGTATATACAGGATGTTACAGAAAGGTACGGCCAAACTTTCAGGAAACATTCCACACACACAAAGAAAGAAAATATGTGACATGGACATATGTCCGGAAACGCTTAGTTACCATGGTAGAGCTCAATTCCTTACATCTCGTTAAATGTCATCGTAAATAACACTTCGTACAGAAAAATGTCCCAAATACCCAATGTATTGGTCATTTTGAACATTTCATTTCAGAACGTGTGTTACGTCTGTCTGTTTCTGTGTGCTCCCAGTACATCATTTCATGTGAGTTGAAGAGACGAAATGCAGTCACGATTACCTTCCGTCACGTCGCCCACCTGGCAGTGATCCTAGGAAGTAACTTGCATTCTGGCGAAACATTACATTGGTTAATTGGAACAGTGTCTGTACGAAATGTTATTTACGATGGCATTTAACGAGATGTAAGGAATTGAGCTATACCATGGTAACTACGCGTTTCCGGACATATGTCCATATCACATATTTTCTTTCTTTGTGAGTGTGGAATGTTTCCTGAAAGTTTGGCCGTAACATTTTGTAACATCCTTTAGTTGCCAATAATAGCTGCAATGATATCCCACAGCATACGATCCAGCCCGCATGCTATACACTATACCTCATGTACTTCGAACATGTAAATAAACATATTGTGTGCCTATAGATGTGGGGATTATTTCCCCAAAACACTGGAATACAATTTTGCAACAACTTGTATAAGGTGCACGACGATACACCGCTTTGTTGAATACGCTGGCAAGAACGATTTTTGCGGTTTTCCATAATGTCTAGGCATGCTGCCTCGTGTCTCCAAATCGTCCACCGTAATATCTTGTAAATGAAGTTCCGGGTTAAAATACGGTATTTTATTTATTTTAAATATCTAAACATAAGACAGAGAGAGGTGGCACAGGGGTGAAGAGAACATGATATACTCAGTTCTGTGTTAACGTAAGTAAATTTGGACAGTTTTGAGTGTATTTATAATTCGCGTGTCGTTCATGTCTCAAGCAATGTCAGTCGATGTTTTTAGTTCTGAACTGTACGTATAATGCCCATTCCACTGGATGTGCATTTAATTTAGTCTTTCCTTGTATCTTACATTACCTAATGTAACGCAGATAGACAGCCACAGGAATGAAAGTAAACAATTAAAAATAATAACAATAAATTGTATTCTCGAGGATTTTGGAAGTCCGTATGGAAAAAAAAAACAACGCTGCAAGAACTCTCGTCAACTCTGCGAGTAATATTTAGCCAAGTAATGTACTGTGCCGCAAATTACGAAGCAAACCGTGCACGTCTGGCAAACGGCAATCGTACAGCTGCGTGGTAATACAGTTCAACACTTACATTTTCATGATGCAGGCTATACACAGCAGAGTTCCCAAACACTAAGACAACGCTGCAGCTTCCTCGCTCACTGGAAACATTTTTAACTGGACACGTAACACAGCGTTGTTACACAAAATTAAGATACATAAACCGGCAGTCATTTACGGGTATGCGTCCTTTTATTTTATTTTCCCTCCCTGTATTCGGCGATTAACATAACCGGTCCTCCAGCAGACCAGACGAGACCCAGCGTGTCTGGAGACCAGCACCTCAACGAATTTCATGAATTACTTTTCCAGACTCTTACTACACGGCTCGAACCCTCCCCCTCCCCTGCCCTTTTTGTTTCATCACCACGTGTTTCGTAACCAGCGTTTATCGACGCTACAAAACACCAACACTACTCGCTGCAGTCCTGATCGAAAATAAAAGTCTATATTTATCCCGACTGCACTGTGGCGTGAAGTCGGGACAGGCAAGCCATGTGTTTTTAGTGGGGACCTGGACATAGAGCAGAGAAGCATACAAAGGCGCAACTCACGTGTGTGTTTGTGTTATCACTCTGTACATAAACACACACTCTCGCAGTGAAGTAGCAACAAGTCTAGATCAGGTTTTCTTCCAGATATTTTTTTCCGGGGAGGGACAAAGAGCAGTTCTAAATTTTTTTTTGGGGGGGAAGGGGGTGAAAGGGTTGAGGATTATACTATAAGTTTGTCTATTCAAGAATTTATTGATATAATTTTAAACATAAATTCACAAACACAAAATAACATTGCCCCATTTCAAAATGTTAATATATTATTCAGTTTTGAAATTGGGTATTATTATTCTGTATATTTTTTATGAAATTATGTTTAAAATTATAGTAATATTTTCCACAGTAGTGCGCTGTTGAAGCTCCGGGTGGGGGGAAGAAGTAGTCCTCTTTCTCTTTCCCCCCGGGATGGGGGGGAGGTTGCCTTAGATAAGCAATGATCAACATCATTCACCCCACGTAGGCATAAAGGCGAACCATCACGTCTTCACATGCAAGGTCCCGTTATATTTGGTTTAAACGATCTCCTCTGCCCATGATGAATACAAAACAGGATACAATAATTACGAAACAGAAAAAAAAAGAAGTAAAAATCTCTTTAAAAATATTACCACAGCTGGGTGATTTAGAGTTTAAGGGTCCACCCGTCTAGAAAACCACTACCCGACTCCTGCTCACTAATTACCTATACTTGATCGTCTTCACGCATTAAACACTCAACTGATGGCAGTACTTTAAACCTGTAACTTCCTAAAGCTTCTAACATTTAACCATTCTGACGAAATAACAATATGCTTGGAGTTAAAATTGTAACTTGGAATTAATATTTAGAGACGAAACAATTCTTAAAATTAAACTTTAAAAATAGTTAAATTCATTTATGTTTATGCTTCTCGAGTTATATTACACTAGTTTGAAATATAAAGGTCTAATGCCGCCGGTTTTCGGATAAATATCTGCCGCAAACCTAACGTGCCAGCTAGGAGGGGACCGTCAGGAGATGATTAGTCTTTCATTAGAAGAGACCGGAAAAATTCGCGCGTTCACTGACGTGTAGACTAGCATGCAAGAATGTATGTGAACTGAATCAGACAACAGATTCTCATTAGCTGCTTGCTAAAGTGGTATATGTCCGCAGTAGTTACATTTTTATTGTTGGCTCAGAGACTTCCAGACGGTTTCAAATAAGTCAAAGGCCAATTACAAAAATGACACGAACTCACAGTTGTTGGAATTCTAACTTGTGCCCAAATGAAATCGCGAATTTTTCATGTATCTATATTTAATTTACGATCCCGGATATTTATCAGCTTTCTATGCCTATCAACCTAAACAATTAATATTGCCATAGACATAAAAAAAAAGGGGGGAAGGGAGTGCGAAGAGGTTGTCACCCTTTCCGGGACCCTTTTCAAGTCAAAAATAATTTTAAAAATTAATATTTTGCAGGTTACAATTTTTGTGAAGAGTTTTCAGCTCGGAGGCTGGTTTCGACCACAGAGGAAGCACCTGAGGAGCGACTAGGCGTGGATGAAACTACAGAGGTTCACCATTGTCTTCCTCAATACGACGTCGAGACAACATAACACCCAGTCCTAACTCGGGGAGGTATCTGTACATTTTCCTACCCAGCCGGGAATCACACCCGTGACCCTTGGCCCACCGGCCAGGAACGCTAACCACTTAACCAAGAGGTGTCTTAATATGAACATGAATATAAGTTGTGTGGCTAGTAATCCTAACATATTTACTGCGGAAGACATGTGTTAATTTGTAGACTTTTACAAAATAATACTTTAGGTAATGTGCCCTCCTTCCTCTGTCTTGTTACATTAACAATATAATACACTTATAGAGTAGAAAACACGCCGGCGATGAGAGATACCCGCACCCCGCCCGCATTCCGAAGGTCCGGGGTTCAATCTCTGTGCCAGTTAGTTGGTCTCGGGAAAGGGGGGGGGGGAGAAGAAGTTCTGCCCGTACCCCAGACTAGATCCGGTGCAGTCCTTTCATACGAACCACGGAGAAATGTCTTGATTTCAAGATCATGGTTATAGACGGATCGTAGCTCGTGTTGAGTGTAACTGCGTAAAACCTAGAGACTACACTGAGCACTGCTGCGTAGTCACGTCTAGTAAAATACAGAGTTATTGTTCAACGTCAAGTTTCGGCGTGTCTGCGACGGGAAGCCTTCACGATGGTTCACTCACTAGCTTGCATATAGAGACGACATGTCATTATGTGCACGCGCTAATGTCGCCCCTTTTCCACCCCTTGCTCCGTCCTCTCAGCCGCTGGCAAGATTAAATGCGTTGCAGTGTCTTCGTAAATACATGCTCATCGTGTCAATGTACGAAATAAATTCACTTCGAACGATGAAGGAAATGTAGTTTCAAAGATTCGAATCAAATAGAAAAAAAAATCATTTCGAATCCCCTCCAAATGGCTAAAAACTGCTTTTTGAACCTGTTGTATCTAAAAAAAAAAAAAAACTACTTACATGATTCGTGTGAACCATTGGAGAAACAAGCAATGGACTAATAAAAAGACGGGGTCACCACTGAAAGTGTCAGTCAGACGACTGCACGCCAATGGACGACTTGAAAAGAGGCGGAGCTTCAGTCAGGTGTGGGATACAATTCCTATCTCCATGGATACCACAGCCGAACATAACCTTAATTTAGCTGTTTGGCTTCACATGTTCCGGATAAGATGTATGTCAATCAAGAAAATTGATTATTTGTTTGGTATTTGCCGTTTTTTCAGGTAAACATTAATCTTATGTATTTGCGTATCTTAACCATGAAATATGAACTAATATTTTTTTACCCTTGCGTGCAAATCTATGAATGCGCAACATTTTTTGCTTTCTGTAATTACCAACTAACAAATCAGCATGTTTGTAAACAAGCTATGTTTCCCACAGTACTTTTCCCCTGCGGTGTGACGTCAGGGGGCGTGTACTTAAAGTCGTCCATTTCAGAGTGTTGCGGCGGAGGTGATACCGCACCAGATGAGCCGGTCAGCGTCGCCCTTGGCGCCGTGCCTCACTCACACCAACACACGGCCAGCAGGCGCGAAGACAAACGAGGCAAAGGCAGGTTGAGCGAGACACTTGTATTCAGAGACTATGAAGCATGTGGTGAGCGCGCAAGAGGTGAGGTGGCCTTGGAGCCCGCGCCCTTCCAAATCCTGATCGCGTTTGTTTTAGTCCAGTAACACGCAAATAAGATCTGCTACAGCACAATTTCATTGAAAGTGTCGACAGCCAAAGGCCTGAACTACAAATGTACACGCCCCACACATTTCATAGCCATTTTAACTCTCCCTCCCTCTTCTTTTATAAACATGCAATAGGTAGGACCATGACCATTTCACGACAAGAATTTCGGCCCAGCTTGTTTCTGTGCTTTCTGTGCATACTTGCAGTTCTGCTTCATGATTACTGACAGCATGTGAAGGCTCTCGTTAGACTACGGCAATCAGAATAATGTTACTGGACACCACACGTCTGTGACCTGCAGGTAGAACCTCCAAACAAGTGAGAGCTAAGACATGTGATCACTTGACTATGAAGCAGAACTGCATATGTGCACGTAATACACTGAAACCAACTGGGGCAGTGCTCTTCTCGCGAATAGTTCACGGCACTAGCACTAGGTTAAGATGAAAAGTCAAACATGGCGTCTATAGATACTTCATTTTACGTTATATATAGCACCTCCAATGCAACACCAACGTAACTCAAAATATGTCATTTTCAATTATCTTTGAAAGAACTGTGTAATGGGAGTGCATGACTGGATTCAGTTTCTTGGACGTACTCCATTGAAAATTGCATGACTGTCAAAGAAAACTAATTTTCTTTGACAGTCATTCAATTTGCAATGGAGTACGTCCAAGAAACTGAATCCAGTCATGTCATTTTCAGATAAATGCAGTTATCACACATACATACATTCTGATTTTTTGGTAAATTTCAGTGACCTTTAAACATCACACAAAATATGTTGGTATTGCACTGAAAAACAACTACTCCTCTTTATAGTCATGCTGAATAAATAGTAGAAATATTAGTCTAGGCACTAATTATTACTGTTGCTTGGCAAAGATGGTAAAACAAAAACTTTTTATTTATTTTTGGCATGCTTTTCTTTGTTAGTATTACAATTTCCTTTGTTATGTTAGTATTACATTAGGTAGATAACTGTCCCATATTTCACCACATACATAACTCAAAAATGTTGATTTCTTAGTTGTGTTGGTATTGTATTAGGGGTGCGATATATTAATATATTCCCCGGTCAATTTTTTTACAGAATAAAAAGGTACGTGCAAGCCCTGATTTCACGGACGAAGTCTTACAGTGACTTAAGAGTGAGTTGGTCCTGTCATATGAGATGTGCTGTAGAGTGATACGAAAAGCAATTTTTTATGTGCGATTATTAAACGTGTTTCCAATTCATTAATTCGCGGAAAGAAGACACTCTGTACGCTATCTCACTGTCATTTTAAAACCTTGATTACAGAGCTATTCAAAAGTAGTTTTTAAAAAAAATGGAATTTCACGCTGCTATATGTGGGAAAATGCAAGTCTTAATCATAAAACACAATGATGCTAACGTGCATTGGACTTTGACACATACTTTTAACAATTAAGATAACAGTGTCACCACTTGAAGTCCCATTAAAAAAATCTTTTCAACTAAAACACTGCACGCTACTGCACGCTAGTTTAGTACTCCGTGCCGTCGCCTTCCGTTTCCGTGTAAAAAAAACTCCCAACGGTGGATATCTGCTCAGGCCGCAGAGCGGAGCGCACATCTTCGGCCGTTACCAGAGTCCCGATTAAATATAACCGCCTGCTATTATCGCCGACGCAACGCAGCGTTAAGAGCAGAGCAAGTAAAAATGGCATTCCGTTACACGTGAGTATTTAATTCCAATTCAACGCAACCAGAGGCAACACAGGTGCACATTTTGCGTTGCACCCATAAAAATAGATATTTAATCGGCCCCCCAGGTTACTCGAAAACTGCTCATCGCACAAGAGTGATGTCTGATTAGGAATAGTTAGAGACACTGGAAAATCGCGAAAATGTTTAAAATAGTCTCCAATAAACTGTATTATATTAACCGTGACACGTGTGAACAGTTTTGGTGCAAATCACACACGCTGTGTGTCCAAGATGTGGAGTTCTAACGGGGCCTGTTGTAGAGAGAAGCAATGCTGCAAATAAACTATGGCCAGTGTCGATACAAAACATTCAGCGTTATATACATCACGTTGGAGCCTAGCAAATAGTCAACTATTCCCGCGATTTTCCAGTGTCATTAGGAATAGTATTTACAGAACGTTACACATGTGTGTATACCTATTTTAAGTTCATCACTACTCAAAGCACATTTTCTAACGGCCGATAATTGCAAAACATGGATATATTTGCTGTGTATTTTAGGTATGTAGATCTTGGCGCAGAAAGTTTTAAAAGGTCTAGACGTGTAATTTACAGTTTTACGTTTAAAACAGGTCATAAAATGATAGGGCCATCACTGAAAATCTCGTACAGGCGCATTGTCGGCGAGAAGACCGCACGCCAATTCAGTGACTTGCGCCGAGAGACTATGTAGAGACGTGAAGCGCGAACAGTCTAGTCTTTACCACTTCCACACTTCTTGGTCTTCAGCTAGCAAAATACGTTAGCCCAGACATAATTATCTATCGGCGGTTACTGCGTGTTTGTATGTGGCAAATAAGAAAGGCCGCTGGGAGGGTCGCATGTAATACCTACGGACGGGAATTTTCGGTGAAAAGATTTTTGCCCCACTTTATTTCAGTGCCTTACGTGCGCACCTGCAGTTAAACTTCAAGGTTATTGACAGAGTGTTTTTGTGCAGAATCCTTATTCATTTGACTGTGCCAATCAGTACACGGATAACTGCAACATCACGTCTATGACTTGCGGGTTTGACCTCCACACGCTGGGTGTTACGGCATCCAATCACTGACCACGAAGTCGAGATGCAGGTGCGCACGTAAGACACTGAAACCAAGTGCTGCAAAAATCTTTTAGCGAAATGTCCTATCTCTAGTAACGCCGCATGACGCTAGCGCACGGCGTGTTGACGGCGACAAGAGAAGGTCGAGGTACTCACCGTGAGGCGGCGACGGCGGGCGGATGGGCAGACGACACCTCGCGCACATCTCGCGCCGCATGACGCGTTCAGACTGTCGTGTCGTCTCCAGCGGCAGAGGAGCAACAACATATCTATGGAGAGGGGGGGGGGGGGCGACCTGGTCAGCCCTACAAGGAGGGGGTCGCCCGCCCTTGCTGCCCACCTAGCAGACCCCTCATACTCCTCCGCCTAGCACTCATTTCCGCGTTTTTCTTCTTTTTTGCGTGGTCGAGAGAACCAGACTCTCGCGACACACAATCTAAAACTTGAAAAAAAGGAAAAACCCGTTCGGTCGTTAGCACGCGGCCGCCACCGAGTTTCCCCCCACCACCGGGTCCGTGAGGCGCAATTACGTGGGCATCCTGGACATGAACCACTCTTTCCCTCTTCCTGCGTCCAGGCAGTTCGCTATGTGAACTACATAAATTATTTCATATTAAGTGCACTCCAGGTCTCGTCGAAAGCCCACTATATATATTCAAAGTCGAAAGCGAGGTTATCAGAGAGACGCACAAATCATCCCAGAATTCGCATAGAGCGATTCCGAAACAATTTAAAATAAAAGTCGGGAATCGATCCCGGGACCTCTCAAATGAGAGTCCAGCGCGACACCAGAAGGTAGATACAGTGCGTGAGTATTTACTCTCTCTCTCTCTCTCTCTCTCTCTATGTGTATATATATATTTATATTTATTTATTTATACATATATAATCCCTCCAAATAATTGCAGAACAGTAATTCAGTAATACTGTCGATTCCCACACAAAAGTTTGTGTAAATATCAGCGAATCGCGCAAACATAACAGATACACAAATCATATATTATTTACAAATACAAATGACAAGTTGTACTGAAGTGTCACCACAAGTGTTTCAGAACTATCGTATCTCTGGAGCTACAAGGCATTACAAAGTTGTACTCATTATAAATCAGGGTACACGTGTTGGAACAGCATGTATATTCAGAAACACACGTATAAAATATTCAGCACGGCGTAAAGTACGCATGTCTGGCGGGTCAGATACTCCACGGGCGGCGACGGCAGAGATGAAAGGCCGCGGCGGATCAGGACATCCGGTCACGGGTTGACACTACACTTCATCTCAAGGACGTGTTTGTGAGAGGACTTGGTAACACAACTCCCGAGGTCGCCTCCGAGTACAGCGACGCAGCCACAAGCGGTACTTTTCAAGACACGGCCTAGCGTTACCCCCGCGCGACGTGCTAGGTTCCAGAGAGCTGGGGCAGCTTACATTAGTGAGGACCCGGGTATTACTTATTACCCAGACCATCCTAATTTAGGTTTCGCATCACTCCAGGCGAATGCTACGATGGTGACTTTATACACGCCCTCGCAGAGTTCAGAAGTCAAAACAACACGAAACCGGTAACCGGAATACGGCAGATACACGGAAAACCTTCGGAACTAGTAAGTCTGCAGCTAACACAGTAACTGACCAGACAACAAATTCCCAATCCGGTGCAAGGCAGGACATTTCAAACTGCCCTCATCTAGTTATGAGACCCTCACAGGTCACCCGCGATATGGCCGAGGTGCTGACTGACTCCCGACAGGAGCAACTTTGGGACAGCGGTGGGGCAGACCAGTTCTAGAGAAACCCAGAGTGGTAGAAAATCATTCGTTCTGTAAGGTCGTGCGCTTTTTACCTCCGCATCAACTCCAGGACAGTGAGTGCCGGTATCTCTTTCGTCGTTCACCAAGCTGGTCATTCATCGGGAGTAGGTTCTCCTAGTTGATCTCTGGGTCAATCGCCAAGCATCCGGCCGATGTGTTGCCCTCGCAACTACTGTTTGTCCTGAAGCTGTTCCCGTTCATTATGACGACTATCCTCGGCTAACATCCCTCCTTCCTACTATAGCCGTGTCCGAAACGTTACAATTTTAGGGTTTGGGAATTTATGCTGGATAGGTTCGAACGTCATAAAGTAGCACTGCGCGCGACAAAGTTGAAAACTAGATAATTATTGGTGTTTTGATATTTCGTGTTTATTTTTTACTTTTCACTGTTGCGAATATATATATATATATTTTTTTCACATCCTGAAAATTTCAAATCTACGTAAATATTTGATATTTTATTTACAAAATGCCAAATTTATTTTAAAATTAAAAAATATTTGCAATGTAGAAAATAATATCATGGGCTCTTAATATACATCAGTATGGGCAGTTTTTGACGAAAATGTATTTTTTCAGGCCGAAACGCGGAGTATAAAGCGTAAGTAAACACCAACCGACAAATTTACGGAGTTAACTTGGGAATTTAGTGTACTACTTCACCTCAGTGAATTTTACACACTAAATACCCAAATATTTACTGCACTCACGTGGTTTATTTAGTATCCTAAATAGTCGTTTCAGACGTGGCTTATGTCTCTTCCAGATCTCCGCCACCAATATTCGACCTGAGACATTGTTTACACTGCACTCCACCGCCACCGACCAACAGCTCATAGCCATGTATGGCGACACCTGAGGGAATAGCATCATACTCTGGGCTCCCATTATGGTCTTCGGCACACGAGTACTACAACGTCGCGCTTGGTTCAAGGAGGCCGGGCCAATGACGGCTGTGACTAGTATATGAACATGGTACGAGCGACCGTGATGTATCCAAAAGATTTGGAACCTTATTCAATAAATTTGCCCCTTCCGTGCCTAACCACGTTTTGGCCATCCTTTAATTATTTTTACATACAATTTGTGGATTTTTTTTTTTTGGAAATATGAAGCTCATATTTCGACAGTTTATTATTTAAAAACAGTCAATTTAAACCTTATAATTTTGAGTACAAGTTAGAGCGCCAGCTATCATTGGCCGCCATAACTCTTTGGAACAACTCTTGTCACATCTTCATTAAAGGAACTATGAATCAATGAATTTCGTCTTCGTGCGAATATCAATTAAGAATGTTTTCGTGTCAGAACGGTGTTCTGTTTCTTTCGTGTTTCTAAAGTTCATTTCGTGATGTCGAAAAATAGCTGGAACGGTCATTTTCAGTTATTTACATTTCGCTGCAGAACATTCACAAAATACCACAGAAACACAATCCCTTAATTTTTTTTTCATAAACTGATAAGGTCACCTCTAATATACTGTGATAGCGGAGACACGACAATGGAAAGACTGCATACGAGTTCAGTGCACTGCGCTTAGAGGCTATAAATGATACGCAGCGTGTGTCTGGAACGCCCTTGCGCTCCGGCGCCTCCAGACCTCGAACGTGCAAGATTTCTCCAGCCTAGGGAGAAAATAATAAGCGTTATAAGTCAACATTAAATGGCATGAATTTTATATTCATCGAAGACGTCCAAAGTTGGCAGAAATGTTCTCGACAAAGCCTTCAACATGAAAACAGGAAATATTGAATACAATTTTGATTCTGACATCGCCTCATAATACAGATATTGTTATTAGATGTAACATGCGTAGATGCACTCTGTTTCAACAGTGAAAGATAGTTATGGATAATTAATGTTAATATAATGTGTGTCACAATGCAAGACTAAATTTACAGTGCGTATGGTGGAATGAACATCTCAGAGAGCATCAAACATCTAAAACACTTACTGTTCTAAGAAATGTCAAATTTTACTGATGTTACGCAAATGTCACATTTTATTGAAAGCTATGTTAAACATAGGCAACGTACAGTTCCAATGAGTTACTTCACTGTAGCATTTGTTCTGTATGGCCACTACTACGACAATCTTGGAATGGTTTGTCTTATAAGATTCATGAGGACCTACTCCAGCCAAACAGTGAAGAGTAGGCTACAAATGACAAGAAGAGACAGGAGTACGCCCACAGCGTTTTGTCCCCAGCATGACGTTACTCCCACGGGCACCAATTAACACCGACAGTAAGCAGCAGCGTGGGAGGAGGAGGGAGGCACCGACAGCAACTGGATCCTGCTCGCTCCATAAATTATCCCCTGTAATGGGGCACTTCCGAGAGTCCGTCGTCGTCACCCGCCCTGACCTCAATGTACCGCGCCCGCCCGCGGGGGTTCGACCTGCAGTGCACTTGTGACCTGTGGGAGTCTGTCCAGTCGCTTACAATCGAGGCGATCTGCGTTCGATTCCCAGCGGTGTCGGTCCCAGATTTTCGCACGTGGGAATCGTGCCAGACGATGCCATTGGTCGACAGGCCTCTCGGGGATCTCTTTTTTCCCCCACAACTCTCGTCCCGACAACTCTAGATTGTCATTTGCCATTGTAGGGCCAATTTACACTTCATCCCCCGAGGCAAGCAGATGGCCACGGGCGCCTATTTGTAAGTTTGCATTCGGAGTGTGAAACCATGGTCCTCGGGTACCCATCTGATACGAGATTTATTTATATGTTATTGATACTCATTAGCACAGTACTAGTTTGCTTTGAATCAATATTATACTAAAGATTATGCTTGCTAATTGAAGTTGATTATAGATATTTTCGTCAGTACTTAACATCAAGGTGTTTAGCGCTGGTGAGGGGTGACACGTGAGTATGGAGTGGCGCCGGAATGAAGGAGCACGGAAACAAGTGATCCTTGAGAAAACCCGCCGTCCAGCGGCATCGTCCGGCACGATTCCCACATGCGAAATCCGGGAACAGACCCCGCCGGGAATCGAACCCGTATCGCCTTGTTGGGAGGCGAGTGATCTTACAACTGTGCCAGACATTGCTTTTAAGAGTACTGTGTACTGGTTTGAAATTTCCGCGTTTGACGCGAGGGAACAGCGGAGCGATAAGAGCCATAGTACCACGCTCGACGATAGACACATGGTCCTTATTCGCAGCGCTAAACTGGCGTGCAATGTTTTCGTAGAACTCTTTCCTACGGGACTTTAAGCGGTGACCCTATAATTTTATTTTTGCTTAGTATGAAGTAAAGACCAATGCGCGCACCTCATTGTGCAATTTACGGATTCAGGTCGTATTTTCAGCGTTACAGCAGTCTAAAAAAAGCCGTTTTTAGCCATTTCCAGAGGCCCAAAAATCATGTTACTAACAAGCATACTAAATTTTCAAAAAGTGGCATACGTAGTTTCAAGTGGGTGTTCTTTTCATAGATAACAACAATAAGAATAAGTTCGGAGGTTCCGCGTAAAAAAATATTCGCGTGACACGACACAACACCGTCCAACGGCTAAGTACACAGTCCTCTTAAAGTGATAACGTATTTTCGTTAGGGTAAATGTAGTAATGTTTCCCTCGCGACGACAGCAGCAGCTGACAGACGCACCTTGCCACGACGCACGCAAGCAGACCCTGGTAAGAGGTCGGAGACGCCCACGGGACTTACGACCACGACCACGACCACGGCCAAATGCGGCCTGGTGACAAGCCTCCTCGCACGCAGGCGCGCCAACATACACACACGCTACGTCCCCGCAGGCTGTGACGAACACATCCATCCCATCAGTCAACCGACGTGACGTGATCACCGTCTAAATACACGCTCCTACTATACTTACACAGTGGGCAATCTCAAGAACTTTTAGTGCCACAGTATTCTGCAAGTCAGTGTAGCAGCATCTCCTCCTTGTATGATTGGAGTGTGGCTATGCAGCTGTTTACGAGGAGTGTGAAAAAAAAAAAAAAATTAAAATCCACTACGTGTTCCCGCCTTCGGGCAGGGTAACGTTGTGTATGAGAAGGCCGGTGTGAAGGTTGGGCTGCCCGACTAGCGAGTCTTCTGTGGATGTGCACCACAAGCGGGTCTGTTCTCAACTATGTTGGGCCGCGGTAGCCGAATGGTCAGACCATTCGTCTCCCACCAAGGCGATCTGGGTCCAATTCCCGGCGGGGTAGGTCCCCGGAGTTTCGGCGGGTTTTCGCGGGGATCTCCCCTTTCCCCACCCCTTCATTCCAGCGC